>JAJOOO010005413.1:0-67713 GCA_029582685.1 Solanum piurae | reverse complement strand
CCTAGTTACTTTTAATAATCTGAATATAAATAAATACTTAGTTCAAAGCTATCTTTTTATTATTTTTATTTTATTTCAATTTAAATCCCCCCATTTTTTATATAACGACTATCGAGTTAAATATTTGCTATTGATAATATTCTTTCATATTCTCTGTGGGATCGATCCCGACTCATAGTTGGGTAAATATATTGCATACGATCGTTTATATTTCTTTTGAAGAAGTATATTTGAACGTTATCACCGCCCCACCGAATCCTAAACCACTGGAATTTGCATTACTCTTGGGTCTGAGTTTGCACTCTAGTATGTGAGCCTTGTGGTGTGCTTGTCGCACCACCACTTTGAGTAAAACTCTCAAGTACACCCAATATTCTCAATAGCATCTTTTCGCACCAGCACTTTAAGTAAAACTCTCAAGTACACCCAATATTCACAATAATGTATCATGAATCAATGGTGCACCTGCATACTCTAGAATAACTTGGTCATGTCCCATATCAATCTCTAGCTCTGGAGACATCCCTACTACGGTCTCTTACCGGTGCCACTCCACGGGCATGACCTCTAGCTGGTGCTACTCCACGGGCACGAAACTTGAGCTCTACCCCTACCCCTACCCCTAGCTAGGATCTCAACTCGTGGATTGCCTCCAATCCACTACTATTAATAGAAGACCTAGTTCTCACCATCTTCCAAAAGAACACGCAACAACTCAGTAAAAGCAAAAGGAAGTTTCCAAACAACTTTCATAGCCTCTCGAATATAAGTACAGACGTCTTTGTACTGATCCTTGAGACTCTACTAAAATTGGCTTGTGTATATGTGAGACCTACAAACCTAGGGCTCTAATACCATTTGTCACGACCCAAAAATGACCCTAATGACACTTGTCTCATCTCACCAAGATAGGATAGTCTAAACCCAAACTTAACAAATCAATGCAGAAGTAAAATAAAAAGAAAGTCTAACACAATTTAATAATGTGGATAACATAACCAAACTTAATTAAACCCCCACAAGCCTCTAATATATTACAACATATTTGAAACAAAATACAAGTCTCAATGTCATTGTTTCTATAATAGAACAACATCATAATAAAAGAGTAAGAGATGTTCGCCAAACAGATGTGTAGCTACCTCTCTAAACCTCCACAATAAGCCTCTAATGTAGAAGAGAAGAAGGAGAATCACAATGATCTGGGCTCGTAAGCTACACAAGTGTAGAAGAAAATAAATCAGTACCAACAAACACGGTACTTAGCAAGTAAGCCACTAACTCAAGGTAAAATAATATAGAATACATGTACCACTCCAATCAAACCTCCAACACTACAAACTTCACAGAATTAGCTCAACCTAACAGTTGACACTTCATATAGCACAAAGCACGAATAACAAACACTCAAACGTTACAAGTCATCAATACAAGGTATCATATTAACTAATCACAAGTTTCACAATAGACACCCATAAGTCACAAATGTTAATAATGTGTAATGCAATAAAATGAAATGTCAAATATATTGATGCATGTTGTCCTATGAGACACATCCACTGAATATCATGACGGAATCCATGGTGGACGCACAAAGTCCATGTACATTTGAAACCATTTCTCATCGACATAATCATCAATCATCGGAACCATTTTCCATTGACATCACTGGAATTATTTCTCATCGACATAATAATCAATCATCGGAACCATTTTCCATCGGCATCACTAGAACCATTTCTCATCGATTTAATCATCATAATAGATCTCATCACAATATTTTAGAACCAATACAAATAGGTATTTTCACACAAATAATGAGAAAATGGCAATTCCATATCAATACACAGTCCATGTCAATACATCAATGATACAACACCAATAATAAGTCAATATTATCCCTAAAATCATCCACAACACATCCATTACAATAAAAAGAGCTTTTAGCGGCAATAAATATATACATTAACAAAGAGTGATAAAATATTTACTAACTTTAGTTAATTGACGTTGGATCTAGTGTCACTATAGGCTTTAGGGACACTTACAAAGAGTGTTAAATGTCGTTAAAAGTATATTTTAGCGATAATTAAGCTAATGCCATTAATTAATTGTTGATAAAGATCATTTTTTATGTAGTGATCACACATCAATATACTATCAAGTTGCATTTTTATTACCCTTTTTTTATCATTAGAATCATTCCCTAAGTCATGTAACCACAAATATCAAAACTTTTATCGAATCTCGTTACTCCACAACATACACAAGAAGAAAATACGAGATTTTATAAACTTAACAAAGTTTAAGAAATCCACTTGTCTCAAACAAACAATCAATCGTTTATTGCCCGTAGACCTTATGCGCAAATGCGGAGGTGGACATTCACTAATTCCTCACAAATGCGGCCCTTCCCTACGAACGTGGAGGTCTACCTACTACCCATCCATGAACGCGGCCCAAACCCTATGAACACGAAGGTCACCAAACACCAACAACAACAAAAACATATCAAGGCATAAAAATTCACTGAATGGACCCTCGGGATTCATTCAGAATTCCGTACACACAAACCAAATACGTTACCCAACTGAATTTTATATACCAGACTCAATGGATCATAGAAACATGAATCCAAGGTCTCCTTGATCCAAAATTCATTAAAATTGAAATAAATAAACTTAATGCTTAAAAATACCAAACTACCCTTGGAATCTTTTGAGAAATTAACCAAAACCTTACCTAGGTTTAAAATCCTCCCCTGAATTCAATGAAACTGTCAAAATTTTGATTCAAGCATCTGAACTCTAAATATTGACCAAAGTCAATTATTGGCCTTAATTCACATAATCTTCCAACTCAAGGGCTCAAATCCACGAAATAGCTTTAAATCATAAAACAATAACACTCCTAGACCAAATTCCATATTCTTGAATTGATGAAACTCACAGGATTCTATTACTAAACTCAAAACTTTAATTGTTAACAAAACCCACTTTTAAAAACTTTAAATCTTTTAAAACTCAAAACTTTCAAAAATAAAACTTTTCAATCAGATTATTAATCCAACTTTACAAACTGATCAAAAATGTTTCGAGGAAATTATCAAGAGGGGTAAATGGTAATTTTATAAAAATTTCCAAAGATGACCTTTTGAAACATTACAGAGTCTAGATTTAGATATTGCTACAGTTGGAAACGTCATATCTTTCCAAGGAACTCTATCTCTCTCCCCAATAAAGTGTAAGTAAATTATCTTGATGGCAACTTTACTTTGTCCAATAAGTTGAGTTTTTTCTAGTAAGCTTCTGGCTGATATAATCTTCTTAACTATCTAAGATGTTTGTTGTGGTAGTCTAGATGATATGATTTGATGGTTATTGATGTAAAATATATGAATCCATCATATCCAATGCTTATCATCTTTATGAGTTGAGTCTCAACATGTTTTTGTCATTGTTTCCTTGTTTATATTAGTTCTTGACCAAATATAGTTTTTGCAATAGGTTTACCGACATAATCTGTCGTTATTCAAAAGGCACCGTGAAGAGTCTTAGAACTATTTAGAATACATTGCCAATTTATATTTGGGGTGACACGACAAAATTTTGAAATTTAAATTTTTACCCGAGTTGATGCCATCCCACCATAGAGGGAATATTCCTGCTATGGGGACGCCGCTATGGTGGCATATCAGATGCTATAACGGGGCATAAGCTCAAAAAATAAATTATTTTATTTTTCCTCCTCTTTTTCAGGATTAAAACAAACTAGGGTTACTCCTAAAAACCTCCAAAAGTTGTTCCAAGTTTGGGGACAATGGAGAGGAGGGATCCCAATGCAAGGTAGGTCAAACCCGTGAATTTCTGGTCTATGTACGTAAGGATTCACCCCCATAGAGCCAGAAGCTCGTGTTCAGAGTTAATCAATAATTGTTTGGTATCCAAGTAGACTAGGATTTTAAGAAGATCAATTAGATATATATTATTTACATCATATCTTGTAGATTATCGAAGATTACATGTATAGGCCTTCGGGCACAGAGTTTGGATGGTTGAATAAGGGGTTAGTTTGGCATAGGCTAATAATGAGCTAGATTAGCTAATATTGAACGTGTGAATGATTGTTGGGTGTTATCCTTAAGGAAAGTGAGTTATGGGTAATCGGGTTCCAAGCTGGATATTCCCCAAAAAGAGTTGCCCAGGAGTTGGTGACGGTTGTTGTTTTACAAGTTTATATTTGTATGTGTGTTTAGGAGTGTGATAAAACTAAACCGACCAATAAATCGAACAAAAAAAAATATTATAGGGTTAACGGGTTTTTAATGGTTTAATAAAAATAAACTTATTGGGTTATCAGTTTTTAGTATTGGGTTATTGGGTAAACCGATAATCCATTAAGATGAGAGTAATTTACTACTATACCCTTCATAAATATTAAATATTAATAATTTAATAGAACTAGACGTTATATCAATACTCTACACTACAGTCTACACACTTCACAAGTCACAATACTTCTACTTCACATATGAAATTCCATATTTTGGTTGTAACATGTAATTGTAGCCTTTGTACTACATCTACTCTTATTGATGCAATTTTTTATTATATTTCTTGTTTCACTATATCAAAGCATTTACAGTTGATTTGCTTATCTCACTGTATTGCGCCAAATTATTGGAGAAGTGAGAAATCATATATTTATGTTATGAGCATTCTCTTATTGGGTAAACCAAAAACTGAACCGTTAATAACCGAAAATCAAACTGTTAATAACCAAAACACTGAAAACCGATAAAGAATATCTTATTAGTTTGTTATTGGTTTAGCATATTCAAAACCTAAAAACGATAATACATAAAACCAAACCGAACCGACCGATGCACACCCATATGCATGTTAACTCTCTCTACAGTGAAACCAATACAATGCATGTTGGGGAAAACATAAGGGTTGAATGTGAAATGATGAACTATTGACAATCTCATGCAATGAAGGTGTTTGTTTATTTGTATTTATAAGTGTGTTTGTATTTCATTGTGATTTTGATTACACTTATGTGACTAACAATGGCTCAGGTACCATGTCTGGTATGGGATATCTTTTAGTTGGTGCGGGTACCACGTCTGGTATATATTATTGGTTGAATCGGATACTACATATGGTACAAGATATCATATGGTTATCTTAGGTACCACACGAGTACAAATTACCACGCCTGGTCATCTAAATTGATTATTTATGTGTGGGTTCCATGAATGAACCAGACATATTTCTCTATAATGTGATTCTAACATATTGGTCCATGAGTGGCTGGAATTTGTGTTTAAATGCTGAAATGGTTCTTATATAGATCGGGATTGCATGTTAAATGTTCTAGATGATGTCTTAGGTATCCTTGGTGGTCTGAGTTACTTGAAAGGTGTAATTAATCAAGTATGGCGTGTTGTAATGTCGTTAATAACATATTTGTGAATGTTAAGTTTGAGTGTTGACTGGAGTTTCACTTATTCACTAGCTTACACTATATTGTCGGTATGGATGGTATGGGACATATCTTATCAGGGGATTTGAGTCAAAATGATTTAGTAAGAGTCTTGCAGGTGGTTTACTAAATTGGTCAATGATCAGGGTGTTGGCATGAGAGCTTGAGGGAGAGTAGTAGACTAGTTAATAGAGTTAGTAGTGGTCTTGTATTCGATAAATCTATATGTGGTAATGGACTAGATGGCGGAGTTGTAGCAGAAGGAGGTGAGGTGACTTGAGATAGAGTGTATGATTTCCAAGGTAATACTGCTTGTAGTAAGAGTGGTGATTGAGTGGATCGGGGTCCTAATATTATCTATGAGTTCATGTTTCTTTAATTATTTACATGATATTATGTGGTGGATTCGAGTCAACTGATAATGCCTACCAGTACATGTTCTTTGTACTGATACTACTCTTGTTATGCCACTTTGGCATAGTTTGGTTGTAGGATCTGTGATGTTTCTTAGGTAAAGACGAAGATGATCTCCGACAGCTTCTACATTTCTTTCTTTATGGTGGGAGTTGTATCTTATTATTTGAATATTGTAATTTCTTAGAAGTTCTCGTACCTTCTTAGACTAGTTTCTAGGGAAGGGTTCTACGTAATTCTTTACAATAGTACTTTATTTTAACCAAGTTAGACATGTCTATATTAAATAAGGTGTTAACTTATATTTTATTCACTTCCGCATTTAATGTCATGGGTTGAGAGTAAGGGTTCTCTTGTCTAAATATTATAGTATGTGCTCGCACGGCATGGTGGGTTGGGTCATGAGAATAGGCCTCAATAAGTTTGAGGATCATAGAAGGAATCAAAAATAGTTAAGCCCAATAAGCTTGAATTCCAAACATGATAGATTGAACTGGTTATGCACACCCCTATGCATGTTAACTCTCTCTACAGTGAAACCACTACAATGCATGTTGGGGAAAACATAAGGGTTGAATGTGAAATGATGAACTATTGACAATCTCATGCAATGAAGGTGTTTGTTTATTTGTATTTATAAGTGTGTTTGTATTTCATTGTGATTTTGATTACACTTATGTGACTAACAATGGCTCAGGTACTATGTCTGGTATGGGATATCTTTTAGTTGGTGCGGGTACCACGTGTGGTATATATTATTGGTTGAATCGGATACTACATATGGTACAAGATATCATACAAGATATCATATGGTTGTCTTAGGTACCACACGAGTACAAATTACCACGCCTGGTCTGCTAAATTGATTATTTAAGTGTGGGTTCCATGAATGAACTGGTTATGCATAATTCCGATTGGAAAGGGTCTAATATACCTAGTTAGAGTATAAAGGTTGATCTCATCTAGTGTGGTACCATTAAGCTGATAATAGTGCTTACAAGGGCTACAGATACCTATGGTGGCACGTAAATCTGGACATAAGAAATGCTACTAAAGGTCTCAGGCGAACACTGTCCGTGAGCCTTCATCCCTAAAATACACTCAATGTTAAGTAACTCTTCCAACTGAATGTATGCTAAAAAGATCTGATAATACTAACAATAATGAAAATACTGAATAGCTCATGAATATTGAATGCACGATACTAAAATAGTAAACATTTTTTCTAAAAGTATCTTGCATATAATACTGAAAATATTGAATATGAACTAATCATGAAAACTCCTACATGCTAACTGAAACATGAAAATTCAAGACACGTTGTAATCTGAGGATTCTTAAAAATATAATTTTGCAAAACATACTGAGATTCATGGAATAATCACATAATACTGATAGGCTTGTAACGAGTAGAAACTGAATTACTTGGAAAGAAAATTCATGTAAACATAAGAACCCTAGGATTCCACAAAATCAGTTATTGGGGATATAGAGCTTTTCTTAGGATTCAAATGGATAAAAGGATACCCCATTGATGAAATCTCATATACCTGAAATGAAAGGCCTAACTTGATTTCTTGAACTGAAACTTGAAGATGAAGAACCCTAGTTCTTGCTTGAGAGGAGTTAAGACGTATTGATTTTAATTTATGGGTGTTATACGTGAATGGGGAGGTTTTAGCCAACTAAATTCCCATTAATCCCACTTAGTATAGTCCAAATTTGCATAGGGTAGAAATTAAGGGTCCGTTTGGCCATGCGATATGGTATCATGATATGGAATCATGAGATGAAATTGAAGTTTTGTTTGGACATGCGATATGGAATTTTTGTGTTGTATATTTTCTCATAAACATAAAAATTCCATAAGTTGTAAAACTATTAAAATAGCCCCAATTGTTTATTCAATCTTATAAAATAAACAAAAATTTATAAAATCCCATAATAAATTATTACAAAGTTATTTGTTCTCCACTTAAGTAATTGTTTCATCTAACTTTAATTTAATAAAAAAAATTGAACATAAATTGTAGTGTACTAGTCTTTAATATAATCCTCCCACATAGTACGGACAATTTCCTCACGTTGAACTTGCATTTCTTGATCATGTGACCGAGAAGACGAACCAGCATTGCTACTTTGAGCCATTTGTTGGTCAATATCATCCGCAACTATATTTTTATGCCCATAGACCATAAATATTTCATCACTTTAACAATCGGTTGGTGTGAGTTAAAGTGACTATATGTTGGTGAGAATAATAAATTTTAAAAAGTAATGATGTGATATAAATTTTATTTACATATGAAATAAATGGTTAGTAGATATAAATGTGGGGTTGTTTTAATAAAATATAAACTCGTGGATCAATTTTTGTATTAAAATATCTCAAATCATATAATTCTATATCATGGTTTTTGGAGAATATGGAATGATGAGATGAAATCAGCGTAAAATCGCATGTCCAAACGCTGATTCCATCTCACGATATCATATCGCATGGCCAAACGCCTACCGCCTACTAAAAGAATGGAAAAATACCAAAACAACCCTGAATAAAAAAAGTTGTCAGAGGGTCATCTACTGTTCATGGATTGATCTACGAAGGTTTTAAATTCTTCTGAGTTTCTTAAGTTTCAACTAGGAGATTCATTTACGGTCAATAGTTTCATCTACAATTCGTAAATGTAAGTAGTAAGAATCAGGCTAAAGTTTTGATCCACAACACCATCCACGAGTCGTGTAAACCTTACTCGTAAAACTCATGTTAATTTCCCTGCTTCTGAAGTTGATCTTTGAGCCTCATCTACGACATGTGGTTGTATCTATTGTTTGTAGACGCTACTCGTAAATCTAAAAAAATCAGACATAAACTTTTAAACTTTCCATGATCTGACCTGGACTTTAGGACTTGTACGTAGAGCATTACATGCTCACATAAGAAAGCATCTTTTGCAGTCCAGGAAGAGACTCACTACAATCTTCTACCAATAAGGGGAGTCCATTGGCTGACTGACATCTTCTTGGTGGATAATACCTAGATATTTGAATCAAGGGTAACTCCAAACTGTAGTAGTAAGTTTTATTTATGATTGTTATTTTATTATTACATACATTAATAAGTATATGTGTTATGTGTGTACATATTAAAGCTTCACTTTATCTCTTAGGCATAATACATGACGTGTTTTTTAACTCGGCCTCTGACATCTTTGTTTTTCAGCTTTGGGTGTGCACATCTAGACACTTAAACTTATATAAAGTCGTCGAAGTAGACACACATCTTCTATATATACATGGAATAATATGACTCCTACATGACATAATACAAATCGGTTCGAGTGTATCTCACGTGAATTTTCATGTAAGTTGCAAGTGATATTAAAACAATTAAATCAAAAGAAACGTTAAATTTTGAAAACGAAAATAAAAATAGGGATTAAATGGGGCGGGGCAAAACAGGGCTAAGGATTTCTTCTGTGTTTCTCTTTGAATAAAAACTTTCAGACCTCACTTTTGACATTACACTAATTTGTTGTCGTTCGATCGCTATCCTACTTCTATGTTTGCAAATATTTGTTTCATTTACATTAAATTTGTTCATTATGATTATTTTATCTTCAACTCGAAATAAAGTATTTGAAGAGTATTTCTAAGTCATGAAAAATGTGTTTTTCTTCTTGCTCAAGTACAAGTGTAGTAGAGTCCCCCACCCCCCAAAAAACCATCACTATAAGTTGCATGTAAAAGGTGATCAGTGCAAGAATATACAGTTTTTTTCTAATGTGATCATATATATGCCAACACAATGCAACTCTTGATGTATAGTCTGTTTGGCCAAGTTTCTTGTTACTTCTTTTCATGATGTAGAAGAATGCAAGAGAGATTAATAGTGCATGTGATAAGCAGAAAATGGTGATTTCATTAATCAAAACAAACACAACTTGCAATATTGTTTTCCCAAAGATTCAAACAGAACATTGAAAGATAAAAACCTTCCATTCAAAGGGCATTAGAGGAAGGAATTGCATTCAGAAAGACAAAAAGAAAAAATTCAAAAACAGCAAACTCTCCTTCATTGTGTGTTCCATCTTCTTGGTGATCCCTTTGCATTTTCAACTATTCATCAATGGCCAGTGGAACTTTCTCAGCCTGAAATACACAATCAACAAATATTCAGAGATTAGCAGCAGAGTGACAAACTTTATAAACAAGCTCAATTATTAAATACAGAAGTGACACTTACAGATTTCTTAAACATGAGTTCATAGAACATTTCAAGATAACGCTTCTTTGCACTAGCAACTTTGTCATTTTTGGTTGCATACTTCCAGAATCCGTAAATTCCTGATAGTGTCATCACTTTCTGTGAATAAATTTGCCATGTATACCTAACAAAAGTAGAAAGTTAAAAAGTGTTAGTTTTAATTTGTTCAAAAGTTTAAAACTCTGGTTGTGATGATTAAATGAAAAATCATTACTTCTCGATGATACGTTGTAGGCCTCCCTTGGATATGTTGTCCCAATAACTTGGATCTTCTTTGGATTTCTCAAAGAACTTGACCAAAAGATCAGTAGCCTTGTCTCCCTGATTAGGGTCAATGTGGAATCCAGATTTTCCGTGTACTATAATCTCAAATGGTCCACCATTGCAAGTAGCAAATGTGGGCAAGCCACAAGTCATGGACTCAACAACTGTCAAACCGAAAGCCTCATAGAAGGCTGGCTGAACGAAAGCACCCCTCGTGTCTGCAATGTAACGGTAAAGCTCTCCGTTCCTCACACGATTCATCTGGGAAGAAATCCACCTGAATTGGCCATTCAGGTTGTAGGTTTCAATAAGGTCATACATTTTCTTCATCTCTGCTTGCTCTTCCAAATCCTTGGATTCTTTCCTTCTGTCTCCACCAACAACCACAAGGTTAACAAGCTCCCTCAGCCTTGCATTCTTGGCATACCATTCCACGAGCCCTGTTAGATTCTTCACGCGGTCTAGCCTTGCCATGGTGAAGAGAATTGGCTTGTTACGGTCCTTCAACACACATCTGTTTATGTCGATATGAAAAAGGATTAATTAATCTATTCAGAAAAGGAGTTGAAATGAAAAGCAAATGAAGGAGACTAACAGGTGCTCCTTATTCTCAACAGGACTGTAGAGAAGTTCTTCAATTTCAGGGTGGAACTTGATTAGCCTTTTCTCCTTTTCAGTGTAAGGGAAGTAGATTGACATATCAGCACCAGGGGAGACAATGTTGAACTTTGGATCAAATGAATCGATTCCATGGACTACTCGGTACAATCCAGGCATGGTAAAAGCAGTGTGGCTCTCATACTGCCCTACAGTATTCTTACTGCAAATCAAGAATTTCGAATATTAACAGGATAGTAAAATAATGAAACAGGACTTTTGAGATCAGCAATTTCAAGTCCATTTGTTTTTTTTTACCTTCCAGCAATTTCTTGGAAAGTGCTGGTGATGATGAAATCAGTGTGATTCATGGCATAAAGATCAGCAGTGAACTGACTTGAGAAATGATACTTGTCATCGAATTTCTTCCAATAGAGGTCAGAGTTTGGATACTTGGTTTTCTCCAAGGCATGAGCAATGGTGCATTGAGTAGCCCCAAATTTCTTAGCCAACAAGGAGGCAGCAAGGTTACCCTCACTATAGTTGCCAATGATCAAGTCTGGTTTAGCTTGCAATTCCTTGACAAGTTCTTCCGCGACATCCTGATGATTAATTTAAAATGTATCTTAGTCAGCAAACACTTTCTAATCTTAAATGAGAAGTTTCAAATATATTTTCTTTGTTTTATGCTCAACCTCAGTGAAAGTTTCCATGTATGGCCAGACTTCGAATCTTGAAATCCATTTGCTCAACATTCCCTTCTCAGTTCTAAATGGAACACGAATTATATGAGAATGCTCTGCCCCGTATACTTTCTCCATACGCTCACCACAAGTAGTTCCTACTGCATCAGGCAGCAGCCTGGTTACCTGATATGAAAACAACAAAAATGATCAATTCAAGAAAGTAAGAAATTGGAAAATCAATTTCATTTTGAGGTAAAAAAAGGATACATACAACAAGGATGCGAGGGATGATATCATCAAGTCCTTGAAGCTTCAAACGGAGAAGCATCTCAGTCTCCATGGCTGGAACTTGATCAAGAATGTAAACAACCTATTCAAGAATGTTGATTCAGATGGTATGAAGAACTTGATCAAGAATGAAAATTTCTTGATTTTGCAGTATAAAACACTGAAAAAGGTAGATATTTATCATTGGACACAAACCTGGCCACCAGTGTCAGGATAACCAAGAACGTTTTCTTGGGCGAAATAACCATGTGGGGTGAGAATGACAACATTGAAAACTAGTGGGATTCTTCCAAGGAATTTTTCCAAAGAAGATGCATTAGGAGCCTCAAGGAGGTGCAACAGATGACTGATGGTTTCTTGCACGCGTTGAGCAGTGTTTCCCCATCCTCTTTCCAACCCAATCTCTTCAAACTTGGATTCAAAATCTGAGTACGGAGTTTCTGAACTCAGGGTGCAAAGACATTCCTCTGCTTTTTTCAGGACAAATTGAAAACTTTCCAGGCTTTGGATGCTTTCTTTCACCATCAGTGACTGTTCAAATTAACATAGTTAGAAAAATACACAAAAACAATAGCCTACATTGTTTATTAGTTAACTTTACTACCTTTCCATTGTAGTTATGTTGTCTGAGAAAGTCAAGGAGGCACTTAACAATCTCCTTGTCATGGAACATTGTCGAAGCAATGTGGCGATTAAGAAACTCCAGACCATTACCAATGGAATCCGAAAGTGTCTTTGTAGGAGTTACACTAGTAAATGGCTCAAAATCCATTTCCAAGATGTTTCCACTGGTAACATATATGAGACACAAAACAGTTAAGACTCAAACAAGAAAAAAAAAACTCACAATTTTTCTTCAAATTCATGACTAAAATTACCTTTCATCGACAACATTCTCTTTCAATTGAAGGTACTCAGTTATGGTCAATTCAGCCACTTTCTGTTGCTTAAGATTCAGTGACAAGTACTCCCAAACACCGGGCCTTGGACGTACAGCTAATGCAAGTTGTGGTGGTACAATAATAGCTTCCTGGCTGCAACTGAGTACTTCCACAAGTGCACTGTTACCAACATTTACTCCATTCTTCTTACTATTCACAGAAATCAAATGGTTCAAGAGATCAAGTGGTTTCATGACCCCTTTCCCTTCACTTTCAATCCTGTAACAAAATAACATATATTAGCGACAAACAAATTCTATAGCTAAACAACATAATCCACGGAATAAGTGACAAAGTTCGTAGCTAACTCCAGTTTTTTAGCGGTGTAATGTATGTAGCTTACATTAACTATAGTTCTAAACAAAATTATGTACTAATGTACCTTGACTTGAGTGCAGAAATTTCATCTGGACGGGCCAAAATGGCTTCCTCCAAACGTTCCTTAATGCTAAGACCACTAGCAGCCATTTTTTTTCCTTTGAAACTGAACTTTGTTCTGTTCAAATAAACAAAGAAAGAATTGATTAAACGTTTGATGTGAATTACCAAATGAATTAGGCCAAATTTATAAGGATTATGTAACTAATATGTTTAACAGTAAATGGCACCAAAAGTAAAAAAAAAAAAGGAAAAAGGTGAGATTATTTGAATGATGAGAGATCTCAAGTTGCACTAATTAAAATAATTTTCTAAGCAAGCTAGCTATTGTTATTGATTGGTGGAGCACCAAAAAGATGTAACACAACCACCAAACTTTAGGTGAAAGATTAATGATGAAATTAGACACTAATTATAAATCTACATCAACTAAAGAAAAAAAAATTAAATGAATAAGTTGCATGAAAAAGGTTATAAAGCTGGTGAAATTTGACCTTAGTAACACAAATATATGGGAAAATGACTAAATGTATGCAACATTATAATGATAATGACACTGAAAATATGAATGAAAAAAAAAGAGGACCTATTTAATTTGTAGAAGGATTAAAACTTGATAGTAAAGAGCAAATGTAGTGGTAGGAATTAATGGGTGAAATTTATAGAGAAGCACGGCAATAAAAAAAATTAGGGGTAATATTTATTGTCCTAAAAAATATTTAACAGTAATTGAGTTAGACATTACATTTAGAGTCATTAAAGTGTATTTATATAGTAATGATTAGAAATATTCATATTTATTATTATTGCTAAATATCATATTAGTGTTAAATAATTTCCAATTCTAAAACTATTGATGGAGAGTGTAATAAATATATTGTTAGGCTACAACCAAAAAGGAATTGTCCCTTTTTTCATTTCAAGATATTAAATTTTCCAAATGAACTAATTCTTATCCACCAAGAAAGCATCTTGTAACTGTTTATGATTTTTAATTTGCTAAATCTTCTAGTTTAAGAGCTAATAATATCGTTTGCTTTCAATCATTATGGATGCAAAAGGCGGTGGCCCTTTTACTTTTTGTGTCTTTTACCTCTAAAACTATAGCCATAAGGAAAAAATGGAATAGTGAAAAAGAGAATAATAGTAAATTAAAGAGAAAAAGAATTAATGTATGGCTAAAAAATTGGAGGACGTAATTTTGATCATGCATGCAACATGCACATCATAATATATTCCTATTGGTTACTGACAATTTATTCTGCCACGGATTCCCTTTTTATATGCAATAGAAAGAAAAAAAAAGTGGAAATCATAAAAAAAAGAAAAAAAAAAGACAATGTAAAAAAGATTCTTAGAGAAGGAAGAAAAGATGAAGTATGTGTGAAGTTACGTTCTAGAAAGAAAATTCGCGAGAAAATAATTTGCCATTCAATTGCATCAATTTCTTGTCAAATCTAAAAGGTACAATAACTTCATTTCAATTTTTTCTGCTCTAACAAGGGAGACTTCAAACGGCGATAAGAGGGGTTGTTCAAATGATAAATATCATTTATCTTCAATCTTAAGATTATGAATTCGAGTCATGATCAAAGGAATAAAAAGTTGAAATCTCCAAATTAAGAGGGATAAAAAAAGTAAAAAACAGGCTCAAATGTTCAAACACTAGCTAAGAAGTTGATACATTCAATTTTGTGAAGTTGCGACTTAAATCGTGATATGCGGTTGTAGGGGCATACGACTTACGAGTCGAGTGAACTCAATTTTTTATAGAGGTAATGTATATATATGTGAAATAATGAACGTTTATACGAGTATTGGGTATCCTATTAGGGTTTATTTGTTGGCTATGCTTATAATGATTTGGCATAATTTCATGCTAGTGAAAATATTATAAGAAATATGCTCAAACTAGATTACATTTTGAGTTATGCACATGTAGATTACATATTTAGTTGTCCATAATACCTTATTTATATGTCAATATATATGTGATTTCGATTTGAGAGTAACATATAATTTCTTATTTTGTGATTTCATTTCTAAAATAAACTTAATAGCCAACAAACACACAACAAGTTGCACACATATTTAATAATTTCTCTCAGATTATTGAGAATGTGAGTGTAAACGGTGCAACCAAACACCCTAGGCTCTAAGTTCAGTAGATGCGGAAGAGAATAAAGAGAATGGAGCTTTTGTCGTAAGAGTCTCAAAATTGATAACTTGAAAGGGAACCCTATTTTAATAAGATAAGTCACAAACTTAACCGTTTTCCCTTGTTAAACAATTGGCATGTTCTTGCAAAAGAGAGATGCACGGATAATCTCCATAACTTGTCTATTCTTCCTTTCTACTAGGTCATTTTGTCATGGTGTGTATGTGCAAGATGTTTCATAATAATGTACACCTCATTATCGATGGAATTCATCAATCGTGTATTTCATGGCATTGTTGGATTGCCAAATACGGATCTATCGTTGATATAAGTTTGTACCATTTTATAAATAAATAAAAATTGGAACGGGATATATGCATTTTATTCTTTTGAAGTAATTATGATATTCATGTCATCCTTGTACATTTATTTAGGAAAGTAATAAAATAACGAGCTTGAGAGAGATATTCAACTTTAGTAGAACCCCAAATATCAGAATGTAAAACAATAAAATATTTATTCATACTAATGAATATATAACACGATAATTTTTCGCTAATTAACAAATGCCACAATGAAAAACTGAGCTATCTAAACATAAGAACAAATTTGATTTGAGATTCTGAAGTTTGAAATCGGCTAGTAGATATATTCACCTAGTATGTATCAGGGAAGATCTTCCACTCGATAATTAGCAAGATGGGTATGATAAACATCTACGTACCATCTTGAGGGAAAGTGTTTTGACATTAGGGTTATTATGTAAATATATACTTCTTGTAGTAGAGTTAAAAGTATTTGTCCTTATTTCTAATCTAATTCTACTTCTGAACAGAAGTACTTATATCCATATATACCTATGTTATGAGATAAACAAAAAAATAACAAACAAAATATTCTTTATACCTATAATTTTACATCATCCTCATCATTTTCTTGTCAAGGATCGAGCAACCAAGAGTTAGGTTTTTCATGAGTGAGTAGCAATGACCTCTTCAACCTGCGTCTCAAGTGTCTAGAGGTTTCAGGTTAAGTAGGACTAAAATAGAATATCTAGCTAGACGATAAATTTAATGATGTAATACATAAAAGGAGGTGAAACCGTGAAAGTGAAGATCGTTAAGCAAATCATATTCAAGAGAGGAAGTTTCAAGTATCTTGGATCCATAATCTAAGGAGATGGGGAAATGAATTATCATGTCGCACATTATATTGAAGCGGGTGGATGATATAGAGGCTCGCATCTGAATTATTGTGTGATAAGAATGTGTTGCCTCAGTCATTCATAGAATAATAAATAACTATAAATGACGGATACAAAAGATCTAAATAAAAGAAAATAGTGGACTCCATTCTACAGGGGGACGATCTCTCTCAAAAAAAGTGAGAAATAAAATACTAAAGAATCATGTTTTAATTTTAACAAGACTTAAATGTAAGTTCTATAGAGTGGTGGTTAGACTAAACATAATTGTATAAAGCAGAGTAGGTCAATTAAAAATTCCTACTACAAAATATAAATGTAGCGGAGACGGAGGTGGCTCATGTAAAAATAAGGTACTTGCACGTCTTAAGCCCCAAATTTGAGCGGCCTCATTTTTTAGCAATAATCTATAATATAGTACATAGTATAATCCTTTTTCCAATCACTCACCCCGCATAACATGGTACTATTTTACCAAGATATGTAGACCCTAGTTGCTTGATTTAATGGGCTACAGTACTTAATGGGTCGATGTCATCAAATAGAAATGATTATGGGCCATATGTGGAGAATCATGCTTAGGCCCACTTTAAATAAAATACTTCACCTTCTCTTTTTCGAGAAAATGGCATAAATAGTCTTAATTATAAGAGTAGTTTTAAAATGGCCTCTTAATTATACTTTTATCGGATTTAGTTTTTTAATTATTCAATAACTTATCAGATTTGATCTCTTAATTATATATTTATCGATTTTAATTCCTTAACTATACATTTATCGGTTTGTCTTTTAAGTATTTAAAAACTTATCAGGTTTGGTTTCTGTCCATTTTTTTATACAAATTTATATTAACGAAATTCATGTCTCGAGAAATTAAATCGTTTAGCCATTGTTTCAATTGTTTCTCTCTTCCCACTACTTTTACTTCAAATTATCTTTATGCAAAGAATCTTAACCTCAACGATTCAAAATAAAATTCATGATGAAAGAAAATATAAGTCATAATTTTATTCAACTGACGATAAAATGAAGGATATTATTGCTACTAATAACTTAAATATGTTAAACTTTATTATAAAAAGAAAAAAAAATTAGCACCCATTGAATTCAAAATTTGTACTCGGCAACGACTTTATTAAAGGAAATTCGTTTAATTTTATAGAAGTTGAAATTTATAAAATGGTAGATTTGGTACATTTTTTTATATTTTAAAAAAAATAAAGATTGATTTTATTATTCTATTCATTTTATTTTACGTAGAGATTTGAGTAGTAAGATCAAATCTCTTTTTTTTTTGTATGAAAAAACAAGTTAAAAAAAATTGCGCTAATTATGAACCGTGAACCGCCAAAGAAGGGAACACGGCATATTCAAGTCATTAGCAACAATTATATGCTTCACTTTATCCTCCATTGAATAAAATTAGGACTTATATCTTCTTTCCTCATTTATTTTTATTTTGAATCATTTAGATTATTGTTCTTTTCATAATAGTAATTTGGAAAAAAAAATAACGGGCATAAAGAAACAACTCTAAAAATGGGTTAACGATTTAATTTCACGAAGAGTTCCGTTAATATAAACCTAAGCTAATTGTAATTAAAAAATTGGACAAAGACTAAAACTGATAAGTGTATAGTTAAGGGATCAAAGTGTTAGGATTTTGCCCTGATTTTCTTTCATTATTTAAAGTTTATTTTTTTCCATAAGACAAAGTATTACCATAAATGCTTGAACTTTTTCTGAAAGGAAAATATAATTTTCTTTCATATTTGATTTATTCTTTCCTTAGAGGGAAAGTTTGTAGATCTATAAATTGAAGATCTCTATTCTCATAGCATAACACAATAGAATCCACAATTTAGTCGTTTAGAGACTTTTGTTTATGGGGAGATTTATTCTCTCAACAGTTTTAGTATTTTCTTTTATATTAGTTTTTCATATGATAATATTATGTTTTTAGTATAAGTTTTTGTCATCTGATTGTCACAACCCAGACCGTCGTGAGTGGCACTCACACTGACCCTCCAGTGAGAGAACCATTACTACAACCCAAGCTATCAACTTAACCAAAATACTAAAGCATTAAAGTTACGGAAGCAAGTTAAATGCTAAGGAAAAAAATAAGGAGTTCCCATAAACTCCAAACAATCGTCTAATAACTAAACAAATGCGGAAAAAATATACGCCTAGAACTTGAAAGTCAACGTACCAAAACTCTAACAAGATCCATAAATCTAAACAAGAAGGGTTACAACCCCAAACTAATGTATTAATAACTAACTAGAAAGTCTAAGTCTGAAATGTGGACATAGACAGAAAGAGAACTCATGGCAGCCCGAAAGAACTGGCTCACCCTTGAATTCAAACGATCACTGATCTTCTAAGCGAGGTTTGTCAATAGTCGCCTGAAGATGCCCTGTACTCAACAAAGAAAGAGCAAGTGCAGTATCAATACACAACCACAGTGTACTGGTAGGATCACACAGCTATCCTACTAGCTGCAACATACATAAGCCATTATAACAATATAATAACATGAATACACCGAACATTTACAATATCATCATCATTTACTAATACAAAGTACAGTTTCACATTTCTCAAGATACACAGTTACGACAAGTCATTGGTCCTCTCATGGAACCCAAACAGTTAGCATACCGAAACGTGGTACCCGATCCAATGTTTATGTCAGAACGTGGCAACCGATCCCATAATTATGCTGGAACGTGGCAACCGATCCAAGTTAGTGTGTCGAAACGCAACACTCGATCCATTCAACAAGCCACAATCACAATCACAAAGTACATTCTCATAATCATACAATCAAGTCATGATTCATGGCATTCATCATTCATATATCCTCATTTACAATTAATGTGATCAATAATGCAACATTTGTATACATACATGTATCATAATAAAGCAAGAACAAACATACATCACACAATCATACAATCACAATCATCACCTACCTCGAAACAAGCTTGAATCTCTTAAGAAACTTGATTCTTCCCTTTCCAGATTCGTTCCGCTTGTTCTTGGTTTACAAACAATCATAATAACACGAAAATCAATAAACAATCACTTACCCGAATTACCAACAATCGTATCAACCCTAGATCAAACCCATGATCTCAATATCCCAATTAGGGCTTTTTCCACCATAATTCCTAGATCAAAACCCTTCTCCATCGATAATTACCCATTAGATTACGTTCTACAGATTGAAAATTGGATTTGGGGAGTGAAAATATTACCTTTAGCCTCAAGAATGGTAGAAAACTGTCAAGAAAAGCCCTGGGTTCGTTCCTTAGCTCTCAAGTTTGAAAATTACAGAATAAAATGATTTTGAGATTTATTTCTGACTTTAAGTCGCGTATGTCCCGCCACTGCGGTACCACCCCGCTACAGCTGGCCCGCCTGGTGGCAGAAATTCCCGATGTAGCGGCTTGCACGGAACAATGAGCTAATTTAATAACTCCAATACCCTCATTTCACAACACACCTTCAACCAACGACACTCAGAAACTACTCGTTCACGCTATGACCAGTTTCGGGAAATCTACTCACCTGAATTCAATTCCGTAAAGTCGTATGGGTTCCTTAATGTCTTAGTTATCTACTCATGTAATCAAAATCATAATTAGATCACCCAACTGCTACCAAATTTCCCTAGACTTTAATGACTCCGATTTCGTCCAAATCTGGACTAGGTTGGAAAAATCCAAGTTACTACGAAAAAGTTTTCCGGCCCAAAAATTTTCTCCGGTGGCTTTTCTATAACGACGAAAATAGGTCGTTACACTGATTTATCAATTTTATGATTTGCAATTGTAAGCTTCCGCATGACATGAAGATCACTTTCGAACCCAACACAAAGATGATAAGTTTTGAATAGTTAAAAGACTAAATTCGACAAAAATATAATTAAAGGACCATTTTAAATCTCTCTTATAATTAAGGGACTATTTATGACATTTTCTCTCTCATTTTCCAAGAAAATTATTTAACTTTTTAAGTGGTTAGTTTCTTCTAAATATTTTACTCAACTTATAAAGAAAGCGTTTCAGCATCATAATGCAATACAGCTATCTAAGTGGAGTAATATATATGTTAATATAATACTTATTACTATTATATAACACAGACCTTACACGAAATTTTATGATTTAATAGAAGGGAAAAGGTAAAAGAAAATTAAAAAAAGTACTCATCTACTATCCAAAACATGTAATTTCAATTTCCATTATGCTTTTGAATTATTCATACAAATATCATTAAAAAATTATCTTATGTTGTCTTTTGAGTTTTGAACCAATGACGTAAGTTAAAATAAAAGATAGGATAATTTTAATCTATAATAAAAGATAGAATGGTAATTTAAACTTTTTTCACTCAATCCATTTTAGAAGTATCAAGGATAAATACAAGCTACTTTTTTTTAATGAAAATGATATAAATAAATCTAAAATATAACAATACAACCTATTGATATTGTTCATGATATTTTTTTTAAAAAAAAAGACAGAGAATTTTAAGAAACTTCATCCCAAATTGTAAAATGAAAATATTTATTATATTAGATGGGTAATTCTTAGACATTTTTCCTAAAAATAATAATTTTATATTATCTTAAGACGGACAATATCACTCATAGTATATGGTGGTTTACATACATTTACTATATTAGCACCATGTCAACGTCGTGTCATAAATTATATTTTTTATGATTTGTATATATAATAAAAATTATGATCCCAACTATAATTATTTGTGAATTTTCCTCCTTTCCTAATTGCATGGCTAAAATAATTTAGGGTTACTGTAAATCAACTTTTAAGGTTATCCAATAGTTAAAAACTCTAATGGACGGCCATTGGTTTTTTTTTATTTTCCCAATTCTATAGCTTATCATGAGGGTTGGGCCAGATCAATTTAACACCTCTAGAAAAAAGTAAAATTTAGGATAAACTACTTTATTAGACATATATCACTATCATATATACTACTTTTACCTCTATTTTTAAACAATTACATATATTACCACTTTTAATATGTTATATCATATATTATTGAAGATACCATCAATGCCCATATCTAGAGCCGTCAAAAAGGGCTTAGCCCATGGGGCCGGCCCGATCTAACCCGTTATTGGGGCAGGGTTGGGATATGATTTTTCAATCCCGTTTAAAATCGGGGCTTATAAGCCCAACCCTTTTAGGCCCTTAGCTCTTGAGGCTTGATCGGGGCCGGGCCGGGGTTGGCCCATGGGCCAAATTATTTAATTTTAATTAAAATAAATATTAAAAAAATAAAAATAAAAAACTAGAAAACCTAAATGTAACCTCTAACCTATACGGCTATAGTAGATTAGTACTTCTAGACTACTAGTACGTGAAGATTTAAAAGGCTAAAGCCTTATAAATGCTAAAGTTATTACTCTGAAAAACCTAAATCCCTAAACGCTAATATCTAAATTCTTGAACTACAACTCTCTGTCTCTTTACTCTTATAAATTCTTGATTTCATTTAACAAAATACTTTAAGTAATTATGTATTGCTAACTAAAGTTTTAGTCAGAAGTGTTCTTTAGTTTACTAGTTTGTTTTTCAGATATTATTTACTTAAGAGATTATTATTTTTTTCTTTAAATAATTATTGCTAGATTTTTTATTTAGAATTATTGAAACAATGTTACTGTTTGTGATATTGAATTGACATATATATAAAAAATAAAAAAAAGGGATGGTCCACCCCAGCCCTTGACCCTTCTAGGGTTGGGTCGGGTTGCCATTTACAGCCCTTTGAAATGAAGGGCCAGCCAGCCCCAGCCCATCAAATTATTTGGCCCACGGGGCTTGGGCCGGGCTGACCCGTTTTGGCGGCTCTACTCATATCCCTTAAAATTAGGATTGATTAATTATGTTTACATTTAAACTCCAAAATTAGTGCTTTAGTTAAAAACAAATATTTTCCTCTCAAAGAATATGAGTGAGAGTAAAAGTCAAACTCTTCCTCTTCCTCTTCCTCTTCCTCTTCCTCATGTTAACCAATGAACCAAAATTGAGGGGATCAGAATTACATCATTTTTTGAAGAAAAGAATAGGGACGTATAGAAACACACTAAACGAAGGGGAGAAATTCGTGACTACAACAATAATGGATACGTTAAAAAAGTTAAGATGCTTACCCCTTCTTCAAGGTCTGTGTAGCAGTATGTACAACATCATCAAGTTTCAATTCCTCAGTGTACCTAGGAGAAGAGCGCAACAAAGAACAAAAGATTTCCTGCTAGTTTGGTGAAGTTTTTGTCGGAGACGACGCTTTCATGATGGCGAGGAAATGTGCAACGAAGGTGCCGCTATGAGAGTTAATGTATCTAGTTCAGAGTTAATGTATCTGAGTTAAGATTATATGTATCTGTGAGAAAAAAAATTGAGATACTAAAAAAAAGGGAAGAATTTTCAATTTTTTTACTTTTTATTAATAATACAACAGATACTCTACAATCGTAATTTGTTCCTAAATTCATGTGTTTCAATTACATTCCATATTTAGATACACATAATTAGATGTATATGCTTACTATATATCTGAGATACATGTTTTTGGATATAAAGTATGAAATTGATACTTGATACATAATATACATATAAAAGATACATGAAATAATATTAGATCATATAAATAGATACATGAAAATAACACTAGATATTATACATATAAAAGATACATGAAATAATACTCGTGTATCTAAGTGTTTAGTTTGTTGAATACATTATATATTGATAATAGATTCATCAAATTAATGAATTTATTGTTTTAAGAGTAATAAAATGAAATTAATCAAATTACATGACCAAGATATACATGTTTTTGTCTTTTATTAATAATATTAATGAATTATTATTTTAAAGAATAATAAAATTAAAATAAGTAAACATATATACACTCTTTGATTTCTGCCTTATGTTAAGAGATTTAATTAATTTAAATTTCCATAATTAATTATCCACATATTCTGAAAATCCTGATTCACTCCTCTAATTAAGGAAATTAGTTACAATAAATTAATTTAATCAAATAAAATATGTATCTCGATTTTAAAATTTGGCAGATACATGTATCTCACAAATTCAGACTCATGTATCCTAAGAACGAAATATGGTAGAAGAAGTAATATTTGAAACTATCAGAAATCTTCGTAATTAGGACCTAAACTAGTGGGATTTATCTAGTTAAATTTAATCTCAAAGTGATCAAATATTTTAGGAAAAACTACCTTATTAAATAGTATATTTTACACAAATCTTATAGTGTTAAGAGCTAATTATATCATATCTTTATTCTTTTTAAAATTACAAAAATCTCTTAAAATTTAAGAATTTCGGATACATCACTCATTGTCTCGATACATAGCGCTCTGATACAGTACTTTACTGATTATTGCGCTAAAAGGGGGAGAATAACTGAAAATCAAATTAAAATCTCATAAAACATGTAATTACATTTTTATCACTGCTAATCAATCCCTCACAACGCGTAAGAACTTCAAAAAAAAACCAAAATTGTTCAAGCAGATTGTCTAACAGCATTTCAATTTTGATTCAAATTTTTCGCAAATTTGAAGAAGATACACCATGAATATTTCGATTTTGCTGAGACATTTAGGAATCTTTGAATCTGAAGTAAAGTATGAACAATACTGAAGTGATGAAATCGTTGTTGGACATTATATTTCGTTTGTGAATCTGAAATAAGCGATTGCAACTAAATTAGAGATTGATGAATTGATAAGAAATAGAAATTAGATGCATCGTAAAAGTAATTATGATACATGACTAAACACATCTATTATAAAGTTGATACATAACCATATGTCGGTTTTGTATTAGGTGTGTTTAGTTATATAAATGATACATAACTATGGATATTATATGTATCATGTACTAAAATATAATGAAAGTTGGCATAATTATGTATGAGATACATAACTATAACATGATTCATACTGATTTAGATTGGACATAATTCGGTTATATGTCAACAATAACATTTGTACCAGATACATTATACACAAACAAAGTTGTGATGTATATATGATAGTTGAAAAATAAACATGATACATAAGTAAACACACAAAATCATATGTATTGTGTCAGATACATCGTAAAAGTAATATTGATACATAACTAAACATACCTAATAAAAAGTTGATACATGAATTCTTATACATAGCCATATGTATTGTGTTAGCTTTGTGTCATTTGTGTTTAGTTATGTAACCGATACATATCAACGGGTATTACATGTATTAGGTACTAAAATATAATGAAAGTTGGCATAGTTATGTACCAGATACATAACTATAAACAGAATTCATACTGATTTAGGTTTGAAATAATTAGGGTATTTCTATATAAACAATAACATTTGTGTCAGACACATTATACACAAATAAAATTATAATGTATATGATAGTTAAAAAATAAACATGACACATAAGTAAAAACACAAAAATCAACCATATACATTAGAAATTTGAACCTTGGATAGAAAAGGTGTATGATAGCACTTTCGACTACTCTGTACAAGTGATTTTATAATTCATTTATGTAACTACCGGGTTTCATCGTTATAGAAAAGTGAATGGGGAAAAATTGTAGGCCGGAAAACTTTTTCATAGTAACTTGAAATTTCCCAACCTAGTCCAGATTTGGACGAAATTAGAGTCATTAAAGTCTAGGGAAATCTGGTAACAATTGGGTGATTTAATTATAATTTTGATTACATGAGTAGATAGCTAAGACGTTAAGGAACATGTATGACTTTACGAAATTGAATTCGGGCTAGTAGAACTCCTGAATTTGATCTTAGCGTGAACGGGTATTTTCTGAGTGTCATGGTATGAAGGTGTGTTGTGAAATGGGAGTTTGGAATTCTTAAATTGACTCACTGATTTTGTGCAAGCCGCTAACGCGGGATTATTCCCGCCAGGGTGAGGCTGCTATAGCGGGGTGAGTGCCGCCATAGTGGGACAATCACGACTTAAAGTCGAAAATAAACAACAAAAATGTTTTATTCTGCAATTTTCGAACTTGAGAGCTAAGGAACGAACCTTGGGCTTTTCTCGACAGTTTTCACCATTCTTAAGGCCAAAGGTAGGATTTTAACTCCCTGAATCTATTTTTCAATCCGTAGAACGTAATCTAGTGGATAATTATCGATGGGAAAAAGTTTTGATCTGAGAATTATGGTGGAAAAAGCCCTAATCTGGGTATGAGGATCATGGGTATGATCTAGGGTTGATAGAATTGTTAGCAATTCAGGTAATTAGTTATTGTTTATTGATTCCCATGTTAAATTAATTGTTTGTAGACCAAGAACAAACGGAACGAATCTAAAAAGGGAAGAATCAAGTTGCTTAGGGGATTCAAGTTTGTTTTGAGGTAGGTGATGGTTGTGATTCTATGATTGTGTGATGTATGTTTGTTCTTGCTTCATTATGATTCATGTATTTATACGAATGTTGCATTATTGATCACATTAATTGTAAATGAGGATATACGAATGATGAATGCCATGAATCATGACCTGATTGTATGATTATGAGAATGTACTTTGTGATTGTGATTGTGGCTTGTTGAATTGATCTGGTGTTGTATTCCGACACACTAACTTGGATTAGTTGCCACATTCTGGCATAAATATGGGATCGGTTGCCACGTTCTGGCATAAATATTGGATCGGGTACCACAATTCGGTATGCTAATTGTTTGGGTTTGGGTCCCATTAGAGGACCAATGACTTGTCGTAACTGTGTATCTTGAGAAATGTGAAACTGTTCGTTGTTCGTAAATATTGACGATATTATATATATTTTGTGTATGCATGTTATTATATTGTTGTATTGACTTATGTATGTTGCACTTAGTGGGATAGCCGTGTGATCCTACCACACTGTGGTTGTGTACTGATACTGCACTTGCTTTTTTTTTATTGAGTACGGGGAATCTTTAGGCGACTATCGACACACCTCGGTTAGAAGATCAATGATTGTTCGAGTTCAAGGGTGAGCCAGTTCTTCCGGGCTGCCATGAGTTCTCTTTCTGTCTATGTCCACCTTTCCGACTTAGACTATTTCTTCAGATTTCTATATTTAGCTTGGGGTTGTGCCCTTCTTGCTAGACTTATGGTTGAACTTTAGATGTTTTCGTACGTTGACTTTCAGGTTCTAGGCGTATTTTCCGCTTTTGTTTAGTTGTTAGACTTTTGTTGGAGATTATGGGAACTTCCTATTTATTTCCTTAGCATTTAACTTGCTTTCGTAACTTAAATGCTTTAGTAATTTGGCTTAGTTGGTTGGTTTGGGTTGTAGTAGTGGTTCTCCCACCGGAGGGTTAGTGTGGGTGTCAATCACGATGGTCTGGGTCGTGACAAAGTATGTATCAGAGCCTAGGTTTGTTGATCTCTATGTACCAAAACGAGTCTAGTAGAGTCTTGTGGAACGGTACGGAGACGTCTATACTTTAGGACTTTAGGAAATCTCTCTGTTTTCTCAAGTCTCCTTTCGTGTTATAACTTGATTCCAATTGATATATGGCGATTCAAATTGGTATCTAACCTCCTTCACTCTTCTATCTGCGGATGGTTAACACTAGATACAACGACGTCAGGCCCGTAGCTCCCGTCAATGCTCTAGCTGAGGAATTTACAGCGAGACATCGCGGTTGAGGCAGGGATAGAGGAAGAGCTAGGGGTAGAGGCCGAGGAAGGGTGGAGCCTACTAGGGATGGAGCTCCGATTGGAGATGCTCCTAGAAATGAGGCCCCTCCTGCGCATCATGAAGAAGTAGAGGAGAACATAGAGGTTGAGGATGAGAAGCATGTTGGGCAAGAGAAAGAGGTGCAGGCTGAGACTACAAGTATTCCTCATTTGGACCTAGTGTTAGCTCAGCAGATCATGTCATTCGAGTTGGTTGGTCCTTGAGTGCTTCCCTCTGTTCAAGCAACTCAAGCTCCTGCTAATCCCCTTGTTGCTATCACTGTGCCCAAGGTGGGTGGAACTAGAGGTAATGATGTTTTCTTACGTCCTCTATTGGGTCATGTTATGACTGGTAATGAGCATGAGGTGTTGACTAAGTTTTTAAAGTTGAACCCACCCATGTTCCTTGGTTCTGAGAGTAAGGATGCATATGAGTTCATCCTAGATTGCTATGAGAGGCTTCATAAGTTGGGAATTGTCCATCAGCATGGGGTTGAGTTCGTGACTTTTCAACTTCAAGGTGAGGCTAAGCAGTGGTGGAGAGCATATGTTGAATGCAGATCCTCAATTTTACCTCCACTTACTTGGACCCAATTTCATGCTCTGTTTTTAGAGAAATATGTGCCTAGGACTTTGAGAGATCGCAAGAAGGATGAGTTCATGGCTTTGGAGCAAGGTGGTATGTATATGGCTGCTTATGAGGCCAAGTTCCATGCTTTGTCTAGATATGCTACTCAATTGGTGACTACTAAGGAGGGGAGGATCGGTTTATTTATTAGGGGATTAAACTCTGAGTTGTAGGTATTATATGCTCATATGACCTCTGCAGGGAGGAGCTTTAATGAGGTAATTGACTTTCTTAAGAAAGTGGATGGGGTGAGGCGAGATGGTCAGGCTAAGGCATTGGCTAAAAGGGCCAAGAACTCGGGTAACTTTCAAGGTTCTTATTCCAAAGGGTCAAGGAGGCCAACACTTGCAGCCAGGCCAATTTAGTCCGCTATACCCGCCTCTATAGGTAATTACTCGAAAACTTCCCCTCATAATTTGATTCAGGATAGCCAGGGAGTCATACCATTGGCGGGCAACATGTCATCTTTTGATCATGCATGTTACAACTATGGTGAACCTGGGCTTATGAGGAGATATTTTCCCCACCCGCGCATAATGGATTTTGCGCAGCAGCAGACAAGAGCAGTGGTACCCGCGAGAAATAGTAATAATGGTCGAGGGCATCCACAAGGTGGGCGGGGAGGTAATCAGCGATGTCGTAGGGTAGAGGAAATGGTAATGCAGGCAGAGGTACAGTGCAGCCAGGCAAGGAAGTAGCTCGTCAAGATGATAGGGCTCAATGTTAAGCCTTTCCGGGCAAGAATGAGGCAGAGGCGTCTGATGCAGTGATCACAGGTACTATTCTTTTATGTGACCGGATGGCTAATATGTTATTTGATCCGGGTTCTACTTATTCTTATTTATCCATGCGATTTGCCTTAGAATTTACTATGATTAGTGATATATTTGATGCCCTCATCCATGTTTCTACCCCAGTTGGAAAGTCTATCATAGTCACCCATGTCTATCATGCTTGTCCTATTTTGTTTAAGGGTTTTCATACTTGGGATGATTTGGTGATTTTGGATATGAATGAGTTTGATATGATCTTAGGCATGACTTGGTTGTCCTCCTATTATGTTTTGCTTAATTATAATACTAACTCCGTGACTCTAGAAATTCCGAAAAGGGAAAAATTAGAGTGGGAATGGGTGTACAAGCCTAACCAAGCTAAGATCATATCTTCCATTCGAGAAGTAAACTGGTAGGGCAGGGTTTTTTGGCGTATTTGACTCATATTAGAGATGTTGAGGTTGAGTCTCCATCTATTGAGTCTATTCCTATGGTGTCAGAATTTAGAGAAATGTTTCCTAATGATTTGTCTGGTATGCCTCCGGATAAAGATATAGATTTATGCATTGATTTGGAACCTGGTACTCGTCCCATTTCTATTCCTTCATATCGCATGGCTCCGACAGAATTAAGAAAACTTAAGGCTCAAATCCAAGAGCTTCTTGACAAGGGATTTATTCATCCTAGTGTTTCCCCATAGGGTGCTCCAGTTTTGTTTGTTGAGAAAAATAATGGTAGTATGAGAATGTGTATAGATTACCGGCAATTGAATAGGGTCACCATTCGAAACAAGTACCATCTGCCTCGAATAGATGATCTTTTTGACCAATTGCAAGGTGCATCAGTTTTCTCTAAGATTGATCTAGGGTCTGGCTATCATCAGTTAAAGATTAGGCCTGAGGATGTACCCAAGACGGCGTTTAGAACCCGCTATGGGCACTATGATTTTCTAGTTATGTCTTTTGGTTTGACTAATGCGCCTGCAGCTTTCATGAGTTTGATGAATGGGGTGTTCAAGCCATTTCTTGAATCTTTTGGCATAGTCTTTATCGATATTTTTTTGTCTATTCGAAAAGTGAGAAAGAGCATGCCGAGCATCTTTGTATTGTTTTGGGTGTTCTTGGGAAACAAAAGTTATATGCGAAGTTCTCTAAGTGTGAATTTTGGTTGACTTCGATTGCATTTTTGGGGCATGTAGTTTCAAAAGAAGGGGTAATGGTAGATCCCCAAAATATTGAGGCGGTTAAGAATTGGGTTCGGTCTAGCTCTGTGACGGAAGTTAGGAGTTTTGTGGGGATCGCTAGCTAATATCATCGATTTGTGAAGAACTTTGTTTCTATTGTCTTGAAAAATTTGACCAAAAGGAGATACCATTTGAATGGACTAAAAAATGTGGGGAGAGTTTTCAAAAGCTCAAGACTCTTTTGACCACCGCACATATTCTCGCACTATCGATGGAAGGTAAAGACTTTATAGTTTATTGCGATGCTTCACATTCTGGTTTGGGTGCGATATTGATGCAGGATAAGAATGTCATAGCCTATTCATCGCGGCAATTGAAGGTGCATGAGAGAAATTGTCCAACAAATTAGTAGCGGTAGTATTTGCTCTTAAGATCTGGCGGCATTATCTTTATGATGTTAAGTGTAAGGTGTTTACTGATCGTCGTAGTTTGCAGCATGTGTTCACTCAAAAAGGATCTGAATTTGAGACAGAAAAGGTGGATGGAGTTACTCAAGTATTATGATGTGACCATTCAATACCATCCGGGGAAGGCTAATGTGGTGGCAGACGCTTTGAGTCAAAAAGTGGTGAGCATGGGTAGTTTAGCTTGCTTGAGTGTAACCAAGCGACCTTTGGCTAAGAAAATTCAGACCTTGGAGTCTAAATTCATGTAGTTGGGTATCTCAGAAAAAGGTGGGGTGTTAGCTAGCATTGAAGTTAGGGCATTCATTGAGGAGATCAAGGCCAAACAGTTTGAGGATGAAAATTTGAATGAACTTAAGAAGAAGACCGTGATTGGTAAGGCACAAGAGACCACTATTGATGCGGAAGGTATGTTCAATTTTAAAGGAAAATTTTTTTTTCCTAGAGTAGATGACTTGATTCAGAAATTGTTGGCAGAGTCTCATAGTTCACGATATTATATTCATCTGGAGGTGACCAAGATGTACCGAGATTTGAAGTGAGTTTATTGGTGGTCGGGCATGAAGAAGGATATAGCGGAGTTCGTGGCTAAGTCTCAAAATTGCCAACAAGTGAAGTATGAACACCAAAGGCTTGCAGGTTTACTTCAGAGAATGCCAATTTCGAAATGGAAGTGAGAAAGTGGACTTCGTGGTTAGTCTTCCCAAGACTTTGGGGAAGTTTGATTCTATTTGGGTAGTGGTTGACAGATTGACTAAGTCAGCCCATTTTATTTTGGTAAGGATAAATTATAATGCTGAACAATTGGATAAGGTGTATGTGAAAGATATAGTGAGGTTGCATGGGATGCCCTTCTCTATCATCTCAGACCAAGGTACCCAATTCACATCCAAGTTTTGGAGGAAATTACATGATGAATTGGGCACAAAACTCACTTTTAGTACCGTTTTCCATCCACAAACGGACGGGCAATCGGAGAGGACTATTCAAGTATTGGAAGACATGTTGAGGGCATGTATGATTGATTTTGGAGGGAATTGGGATAAGTTCTTACCTTTGTGTGAGTTCTCTTACAATAATAGTTATCACTCCAGCATTAATATGGCACCATCTGAGGCACTTTATGGTAGGGTATGTAGATCACTTATAGGATGGTTCGAGGCTGGAGATGTGAAACCTTTGGGGGTTGCTTTAGTGAAGGATGTTCGAGATAAGGTGAAGAGTATTCAAGCTAAGCTTCTAGCAGCCTAGAGTAGACAGAAGAAATATGCGGATCATAAGGTAAGATACATGACGTTTCAGACCGATGAGAATGTTCTTCTTAAGGTATCACCCATGAAAGAGGTGATGAGATTTGGTAAGAAGGGCAAGCTAAGTCTGTGATATATTGGTCCCTTTGAGGTTCTTGAATGTGTAGGGCCAGTAACTTATAGATTGGCTTTACCTCTTAATCTATCTAGAGTTCATCCGGTATTTCATGTGTCAAAGTTGAAGATATATCATAGTGACGGGGATTATATCATTAAGTGGGACTCAATTGTGTTAGATAAAGACCTCTAATATGAGGAGGAACCGGTTGCAATTCTTGTTAGTGATGTGCGTAAGCTGAGGACCAAGCAGATTAAGTTCGTGAAAGTTCAATGGAAGCATCATCCCATTGAGGAAGCTACTTGGAAAACCGAGAGGGACATGCGAGACAAATATCCCCAATTGTTCATCGATTCAGGTACTACTCCATTCTTTCTTTAGCCTATTTTTCCTAAGTTTGTCACTCGGAGACGAGTGACGGGTAAATTGGTATCTATTGTAACGAACGAGTTCCGTTGTTATAGAAAAGTCAACGGGAAAATTTTGAGCCGAAAAACTTTTTCGTATTAACATGGAATTTCCCAACCTAGTCCAGATTTGGATGAAATCATAGTCATTAAAGTCAAGGGAAATTTGGTAGCAATTAGGTGATTTAATTATGATTTTGATTACATGAGTAGATAACTAAGACGTTAAAGAACCCATACGAGTGACTGTTTGAAGGGAAAGGGAAGCCAGAAAATCCAAAATTGAATTCAGGCGAGTAGAGCTCCCGGAATTGATCTTAGCGTGAACGGGTATTTTCTAAGTGTCATGGGATGAAGGTGTGTTGTGAAATGGGAGTTCGGAATTCTTAAATCGACTCACTGGTTCCGTGCAGGCCGCTAAGGCGGGATTATTCCCGCCAGGGCGGGGCAGCTGTAGCGGGGTGAGTGTCGCCATAGCGGGACAGTCAAGACTTAAAGTCGGAAATAAACCCCAAAAACATTTTATTCTGCAATTTTTGAACTTAAGAGCTAGGAACGAACCCAAGGCTTTTCTTGACAGTTTTCTACCATTGTTAAGGCTAAAGGTAAGATTTTAACTCCCTGAATCCGTTTTTCAATCCGTAGAACGTAATCTAATAGGTAATTATCGATGGGAAAGAGTTTTGATCTGAGAATTATGGTGGAAAAAGCCCTAATATGGGTATGATGTAGGGTTGATAGAATTGTTAGTAATTCGGGTAATTAGTTATTGTTTATTGATTCTCGTGTTAAATTAATTGTTTGTAGACCAAGAACAAGCGGAACGAATCCGAAAAAGGAAGAATCAAGTTGCTTAGGAAATTCAAGCTTGTTTCGAGGTAGGTGATGGTTGTGATTCTATGATTGTGTGATGTATGTTTGTTCTTGCTTCATTATGATACATGTATGTATGCGAATGTTGTATTATTGATCACATTAATTATAAATGAGGATATATGAATGATACATGCCATGAATCATGACTTGATTGTATGATTATGAGAATATACTTTGTGATTGTGATTGTGGCTTGTTGAATGGATCAAATGTTGTGTTCCGACACACTAACTTAGATCGGTTGCCACGTTCTGGCATAAATATGGGATCGGTTGCCACGTTCCGGCATAAATATTGGATCGGGTACCACGTTCTAGTATGCTAATTGTTTGGGTTTGGGTTCCATGAGAGGACCAAAGACTTGTCATAACTGTGTATCTTGAGAAATGTGAAATTGTTCGTTGTTCGTAAATGTTGATGATATTGTATATGTTCGGTGTATGCATGTTATTGTATTGTTGTATTGACTTATGTATGTTGCACTTAGTGGGATAGCCGTGTGATTCTACCAGTACACTGATACTGAAATTGTTCTTTCTTTGTTGAGTACAGGGCTTCTTCAGGCGGCTATTGACAAGCCTCGCTTAGAAGATCAATGATCGTTCGAATTCAAGGGTGAGCCAGTTCTTTTGGGATGCCATGAGTTCTCTGTCTGTCTATGTCCACCTTTCGAACTTAAACTATTTCTTTAGATTTCTATGTTTAGTTTGGGGTTGTACCCTTCTTGTTAGACTTATGGTTGAATTTTAGATATTTTGATACGTTGACTTTCAGGTTATAGGCGTATTTTCCGCATTTGTTTAGTTGTTAGTGTTGGAATGTATGCGTCCACGTATATCAGTGGGACCAGGTCCTTGGCAAAGTTGCGAAACAAGCAGTAAAGTAAATGCTGAAGTTAAAGATTGCACAACCAACTTTACGTGGAAACCTCCTTGCTCAAGGGAGTAAAACCACAACCTGGCCTGTCAGGATTTTTCAAACTGCTTTCACTAATCTTCTCAAGCAAAAGTAAAAGCCAGTTTACAAAATGAGATTAGTCTACTAATCCCAACTCTAAGTAATACCTCTCATTACTTAGATGAGCCAGAGCAGATACAACACTGCCTACTAAGCTATCACCCTAGATAACTTAGACTTTGCTAAGCGGATACCACACCGCCGACTAAATCAACTAGCTCCTAGATGACTTAGACTTTGACTGAGCAGATACAACACTGCTCACTAAATCGGCTAACTCTAACCGACTTAGACCTTTCACACAGAAACAAATTATCTACTATGCTTTATAACTTAGGAGTAGATTTACAATGTAAGCACATAAGACACAAAGCTCTAAATACAATAAAGACTCTTCTTCACTCTATCAGGTCCCTTTGTTGAGTTGAGCAGTGTTCTTCCTTGAAGATGGCCTTCTTTTCAAGCTTATGAATTTTCAGAGAAAATCCAAGTTTTGTTTGCCAAATCTTGAGTTTGTGTATTTTGATAAGAGATAATATAAATCAACACAAACTCGTTGAAACAATCTTATTGGCTGAAGGCCTACTGTTTAGAAAAGTTGTGCACCTACCACATCAAAGGTGGCAACTTTTCTGACAGCCGTCTTGTCACCTTTTCACGTAAGTAATCTTCCAGGTCCCTTGAAAACTTCTTTATGAGTTCTTGAAAGGCTTGCTGGCTGACTTCCTCCTTTGAATGAATAAATTTAATATGGTGTTTGTCAATATATTAGTCATGAAGAATTATTATCCAATGTACAAACACCCTCGTCGCTTCTGATTGGTGAAGTACTATGCAGCTTCACCAACTCTCTGGCGCGGACAACTTTTACAATTGTACAGCACTTTGACAAATAGACGAGCATACTCTGCAGAGGACCAGGTCCCAGAACTTGTGAGGAGATCATCAAAACATCTAGGAGCATTATCCCTTATCATTTCCCCTTTTTCGATGATGACAAACAACCTACACAGATCCTCACGTGAGTGTGAAAACATTCATTCAAATACACAACAAATTCCCCTTTTTTTAGTGCATGACTAACATCAATGTTACCCCTTAGTCTGTTCCCTTTTGGTTCAGTTCCCAATTAGATCAATGCCCCTAATTCCAGTTAACTTTACAACAAACTTCCCCCTTTTGACATCATTGAAAAAGTGAAGGAGTAAACATATTCAAGTTAAATGCAAGGTAATAAAGAATTCAGGGCCTTGGGCCACACAGAACATGTATATGTAAGCATAAAGAGAATATTAAGCCACACATGAACAGGGCAGAAACATACATAGCATTAGATCACAAATATTGAACACTGTAGTCAGTCAAAAAAACACAAAGCCACAAGAGTTTTAATCAAGATTGAAGAACAAAGAGGGAAACTAAGGAAACAAGACATTTATAGGACGGAGGGGGAAGGGATTGCGGGTGCGCATAAACAGAGACAGAGGCTCATTTGCATCCTCATGAACCTTGATAAACTACCTATTGAAAGACTTAACTTCCTCACTGAGTGAGGCATTTGTCTTCAGCAGCCTTTCATTTTCATCCCTCAACTTTTGCAATATCTGCTCATTTCCATCACTGGTACCAGGTCCCCTCGAAACCGCCTTCTGTAATTCATACTTCAGTGTAGCGATTTCAATCTCCTTGTTATTCAGAATCTCAGTAAGAACAATCACTTCCCATTTAAGAGCAGCCTGCTGCTCTAGAACATCTACCACTTGATATCTGCCTCTAGTTTTTCCTTCAACACACTCACATTCCATCATAATGGCAGGGAGGTTGATCTCCTCAAATTCATCAAGCTTCACCATGAGAAAAAGGTCAGCAGTAGATGCCACTGTTCTCTTTTCAGTTCTGGGAACCAACACTTTGTTGATGAACTCGAAAAGCAATTGATATTCCTCTTTGAGAAACCTTTTTGGTAACCCTGCTCTTTTGACATTTCCACATTTTGTGGCAAGTTTAGTGAAGTCACTGGATGGTTTACAACCTTCAATCGTTCGAATTCCTTCCACAAGAACTCCTAAAATGATCCCCAAAATTTCTTCATCTAGATATATTTCGACATCCCTGACAGTAGTCATGATTCCACCACCTTCCAAAAGTTCTATTTTGTAGAAAAATTCACGCACCCCAGGTTCGTGCAAGTACGGAACTGGTGTTTCAAAAGATGGTTCCATCCTTGAATGGAGACAGCATCAAAGAGATTTGACATGACAAATTTGGTTAGAATCTCAGGGTCAAAGACTCTGCCATTTAAAACCTTTTGGTTCTCCATTGTCGTTATCCGCTCCTCCCTTATCATTTTCTTCTCTTCACTTTGTTTTTGAGCCCTAGGACCTGGCCCCTTTACGGGTTTTAATTTTTCAGCCACCTGTTTTCTAACTTTCTCCCTTTTCACAGGAGATTTCTAAACAACCTTCTGGAGTAGGAAAGAAGAAGTTGAATGAACTAGGGTTTTCAAATTCTTGGGATATAGGGATCTTTGAAGAAAAATTAGAGTTAGGCATTTTGAGAGAAAAAGAGAAAAGCTTTGGAGAGGGCAATAGTGAATTTCAATAAGAATTGTTTGAAGAGATTTTGTAATTTGATTCACTAAGAGAAGTAGTATATAAACAAAAAATACATCGGGTCCCCAACAGTAGCAACCTTTGGTTTAAAAGTGAAAAGACGTCTGAAACTGACGCGATGAATGGGCGACAGACACGTGGTAGTGATGTTGACAGACAGACAGTGTAGTGTAAGTGATACTAACCTCATGAGGACCAGGTCCCCTTTTCAGTTTGCAACCCTGCATGTATGATTAGATCTTCCTTTCAGCTAAACACACCATGAGTGTATACCTGCATTAAGGTACCAGAAGTGAATTCTTAAGTGATAAACATTAAACAAGTATATATATCTGCCCTCTGTAACATAATCAAAATAGAAGATTTTCGTGCAAACTTGTCAAAAAATCAGGTAATCTTGTGCATCCCCAGCCTCATTCTATTTTTAATGAATCATTATTTACTCAATGACTTTGTAGAGATATCAACCAGCTGGTCTTCAGTCTTACAAAACTTCATCACCACATTTTGCTTCTCAACATTGTCCCTCAAGAAATCAGTGATGATCCAAGAAAATGTGCCATGCCTGATGTACTCTTTTTATCTACAAGAAATCCTGCATAGTCAGCATCTGCAAAACTAGTTAGATCAAGTGAGTCACATGTTAGGTAGAAGAGGACCAGGTCCTGAGTTCCCTTTAGGTATCTCAATATTCGTTTAATAACTTTTAGATGTGACTCATTTGGTGCAGCTTGAAACCTTGCACACATCTGTACACTGAAGACTATGTCTGGTCTGCTTGCAGTGAGATACAAGAGTGACCCAACGATTCTCTTATACGTAGTCTGATTTACCTCAACTCCATCTTCATCCAAGTCAAGCTTCACACTTCTGCTCATGGGAGTGTCAAGAACTTTTGCCTCAATCAGATTGAACTTTCGAAGCAGTTCCTTAATGTATTTCTCTTGACATATAGAGGTACCCTGAATGGGTTGTTTGATTTGCAGGCCTCTTTTGAACCCATTTGCAATAATAAATTTTGACAGGCGTTCATACCAAGCTCTGGGAGCTTGTTTCAACCCACATAGAGCCTTGTCTAACTTCAGCACATGATTTGGCAGTTTTGTATCTTGAAAGCCTGGGGGCTGTTTGACATACACCTCTTCCTTTAGATTCTCATTGAAGAAGGCACTCTTGACATCCATTTGAAAGAGCTTAAATTCCATATGAGCAGCAAATGCTATCAGAATTCTGATGGCTTCCATTCTGGCTACAGAGGCAAAAGTCTCATCATAGTCAATCCCCTCCTCTTGGATGTACCCCTGCACCACAAGCCTTGACTTGTTTCTAGTAATGGTTTCATGCTCATCAAGTTAGTTTCTGAAGACCCAACTTGTTCCAATAGTTGTTATGTTGATAGGTCGACGGACCAGGTGCCACACTTTGCTCCTCTCAAACTGATGGAGTTCTTCTAGCATTGATGTTACCCAATCTGCATCCTGTAGAGCTTCCTTGATGTTCCTTGGTTCAATGGATGACATAAAGGTTGAATATGCAACTAGATTTCTTGTCCTGGAACTAGTTTGAATTCCAGAGTCAAGTGGAGAGATGATATTGTCCAATGGATGAGAGGATTGATGTTTTAATCCGGACTTTCTGATCGACTCTACTTCGATTTCATCATCAAATTCAGCAACATCATCTTCATGATTTTAAGATGGAACCTTCTGGGTAGTATTAGAGGGACCAGGTGTTCATGTGAGATCTGCAGCAATTTCCTTTGCAACTTGTTTGTTTCCAGGGTTTAGGATATCCTTGTCTTCCCTTTCCTTGATCAGCTCCTCCATCTCATGGTCTCCCTTTTGATCATCAAGTTTCTCAGATTCATCGAATGTCACATAAATGCTCTCTTCGACACATAGAGTTCTTTTGTTAGACACTTTGTAGGCCTTTCTGGTAGAAGAGTATCCTACAAACACACCTTCATCACTCCTGGCATCAAACTTACCCAAGTCATCCTTTCCATTATTTAGTACAAAGCATTTGCACCCAAATGGATTAAGGTGAGCAATTGAAGGCTTTCTGTCGTTCAACAAATCATAAGGTGTCTTCTTTATCATAGACCTGATCTATTAGTAACATAGCATGCTATGTTGACTGTTTCTGCCCAGAAGTTCATAGCCAGCCCTGAGTCAATCAGCATAGTCCTTGCAATATCAACCAGAGTTCTGTTCTTTCTCTCAACCACTCCATTTTGTTGAGGAGTTCTTGGTGCTGAGAAATTATGATTGATTCCATTTTCAGCACAAAAACTTTCAATTTGAGAGTTCTCAAACTCTGTCCCATGGTCAAATATAATACTAGCAATCTTGCAGTTGACCTTCAGTTGAATTGCTCCTCTGCTTTGAATTCCGACAGGTTCACACAGATCCATGTGGAGAAGTTCCAAAGGTCTGGTAGTGCTCACACCCTTCTTTGCCTTGAAAGAAGATCTTGATTGTTTGCCTTTTGCACAGGCATCACAGACTTTGTCATTTGAGACTTCAGTTTTGATAGTCCGCGGACCAGGTCCCCTACAACAAGCTTGTTAAGTAAAGAGGTACTTACATGACCCAGTCGTCTATGCCAAATATTTGCGTCATCAGTTTGAGCACTCAGACATGACAATCTGTCTTCTTCAATAGAATCAAGATCAGCAACATACACATTCTTGACTTTTTTGCAGACATTACAATTTTCTGAATTGCACAGTTTGTAACCACACACCCTTCAGACATGAACTTGACTTCATTTCTCTTGTCGCAAATTTGATACACAATTAAGAGATTAAACTTCAGACTATACACATAGTGTACATTGTCTATGGAATGATCTTCAGTTCTTCCTATCTTGCCAATACCAAGAATAATACCTTTCTTTCCACCGCCAAATGACACACCACCACATTGGTGTGCTTCCAAAGAGAGGAATTTTAGAGTATTTCCAGTCATATGCCTTGAGCATCCACTATCCATGTACCAACATTGATTGCTCCCTTTTTTCTGCACATGAATCACTTCCCACTTCAAACGGAGTTCCCAAAAACTGTCAAAAGGTTTAATGAGAAACCTTCTTGTCCATGGAGGTAAAGTGTTCTTGCTAAAATGGTAACCAGGACAAGGTACCCTTTTCTTTTTCTCAACAACTTTTCTTGACTTTCTTTTACTCTCATCATCTTCTCACTCTTCTCTTTCAGATGACCATTTTTACCACAATGGGTACACAAGAGGTTGTCTGAGACAGATACATATTTACTATGTGGATTTTAAGGAGGCTCTATCTGTCTACAACCTAATCCTTTTCTGCTTTTGAACTGTTGACTTGCTAAGTTCGTGAGAATTTTAGACAAGTCAGTCTATTTTAGAGCGTGGTTCAGTTCTTCCTTAATCTTACATAGATCCTTCATTAGCCAAGAGTTTCTTTCTAAGGATGCAACTAACTTGGACTCAGAGGTCTGAAGTTTTTCTTCTAGTTCAATCTCAAAGTCACTGAGTTTTCGCTTCCCCCCTTTACTGGTACCAGGTCCCTCACTGAGTTCCAGACTATCAGTCTCAAGGATACCTATCCTGATACTCAATTCAGACATTTGAGCATTAAGAATCGAGTTTTCATCTTCGCACAAACTCAGCTTTTCATTTATCATCAAATTTTCAGAGGTCAGTTCATCAACTGAGTTAATTAATAGAGTAGCAAGTTTTCTCAATTTTTTAATGGGAAGAGAGTCTAAATCGTCTTTAAGATCGAAAAGAGTTACCTCATTTTGATCCTCTTCATCATCGGATTTAGCCATTAAAAAGAAAATAGAGTTGAAGACATTTTCATCATCTTCAATAGCCATCATTGAAACATCTTCATGATTTTCTGTATCTTCTTCTAACTCACTTGAATTATTTCCCCAAACATCCAAGGATTTTCTTACCAGTTGATCAGCATGAGCCTTCCTTCGAGCATGGTCTGGGACCATGTCCCTCTTGCGAGGTCTGAAGTCCTGAGTTTCCTACTTCTGGCTGGTACAGTCCCTCATAAAATGACCAGGTTTGCCACATTTATGACAAAGGTCATTTGTGTTTGTTGCTCTGCTGGTCGAAGCCTTCTTTTGAAAGATGTCATATTTCTTGATGATTTTTTGAAACATTTTAGTAACATAGGCCATTTCATCCTCCTTCTCCTCAGTCGCATCATTTTGTGAGGTTTTCAGAGCAACAAATTTCTCCTTCTTTCCCTCCTTCATGCTTGTCCCCTTCTTTTTGTTCAGCTCGTAGGTCTGGAGATTTCCAATCAGTTCATCCATGGCAAGTGTCTTCAGATCTTTTGCCTCTGTTATAGCGTCAACTTTGCTTTCCCATGACTTGGGAAGAACCTTGAGAATCTTGCGAACTTGTTTGCTTAAGGGAATGGGCTCACCTAAGCACATTAGTTCGTTAGTGATGGAAGTGAATCTTGAGTTCATTTCAAAGATAGCTTCACCTTCCTTCATACAAAAATTCTCATATTGAGTCGTAAGCATATCAACCTTAGACTCTTTTACGCATTGTGTTCCCTCATGGGCTGTTTGGAGACAGTCTCATATCTCTTTGGCTGATTCACAAGCAGAAATTTTGTTGTACTCATTGGATCCAATCCCACACACTAGAATCTTATTTGCTTTATAGTTCTTCTCTATCATTTTCCTGTCCATCTCATTGTACTCCTTTCTAGTTTTGACAACTGTTGTAGTGAGTTCTCCATCTTTCACTTACTTTGTGGGAATGTATGGTCCGTCGAGGATTACATCCCACAGCTTAGTGTCTTCAGCATTGATATAGTCATGCATGTGATTATTCCACCACCCATAGTATTGTCCATTAAAGCGGGGTGGTCGGGTAGAAGACTGACCTTCCTCCATATTGGGTGGAGCAACCATTCCTTCAGGATCTTTTCTTTTCTTGGTGTTAACCAAACTGAAAAGTGAGGCTCTGATACCACTTGTTGGAATGTATGCATCCACATATATCAATGGGACCAGGTCCTCGGCACAGTTGTGAAACAAGCAGTAAAGTAAATGTTGAAGTTAAATATTGCACAACCAACTTTACGTGAAAATCTCCTTGCTCAAGGGAGTAAAACCACGACCTGGCCTGCCAGGATTTTTCAAACTGCTTTCACTAATCTTCTCAAGAAAAAGTAAAAGTCAGTTTACAAACTGAGATTAGCCTACTAATCCCAACTCTAAGCAATACCTCACATCACTTAGATGATCCAGAGAAGATACAATACTGCCCACTAAGCTATCACCCTAGATAACTTAGACTTTACTAAGCGGATACCACACCGCCGACTAAATCAACTAGCTCCTAGATGACTTAGACTTTGACTGAACAGATACAACACTGCTCACTAAATCGGCTAACTCTAACCGACTTAGACCTTTCACACAGAAACAAATTATCTACTATGTTTTATAACTTAGGAGTAGATTTACAATGTAAGCACATAAGACACAAAGCTCTAAATACAACAAAGACTCTTCTTCACTCTATCAGGTCCCTTTGTTGAGTTGAGCAGTGTTCTTCCTTGAAGATGGCCTTCTTTTCAAGCTTATGAATTTTCAGAGAAAATCTAAGTTTTGTTTGCCAAATCTTGAGTTTGTGTATTTTGATAAGAGATAATATAAATCAACACAAACTCGTTGAAACAATCTTATTGGCTGAAGGCCTACTGTTTAGAAAAGTTGTGCACCTACCACATCAAAGGTGGCAACTTTTCTGACAGCCGTCTTGTCACCTTTTCACGTAAGCAATATTCCAGGTCCCTTGAAAACTTCTTTATGAGTTCTTGAAAGGCTTGCTGGCTGACTTCCTCCTTTGAATGAATGAATTTAATATGGTGTTTGTCAATATATTAGTCATGAAGAATTATTATCCAATGTACAAACACCCTCGTCGCTTCTGATTGGTGAAGTACTATGCAGCTTCACCAACTCTCACGCACGGACAGCTTTTACAGTTGTACAGCACTTTGACAACTAGACGAGCATACTCTGCAGAGGACCAGGTCCCTGCACTTGTGAGGAGATCATCAAAACATCTAGGAGCATTAGCACTTATCAGTTAGACTTTTGTTGGAGTTTATGGGAACTCCCTATTTTTCTTTCCTTAGCATTTAACTTGCTTCCGTAACTTAAATGCTTTAGTATTTTGGCTTAGTTGGTTGGTTTGGGTTGTAGTAGTGGTTCTCCCACCGGAGGGTTAATGTGGGTGTCAATCACGACGATCTGGGTCGTGACAATTTCATTATGAGAGGTTTGGATATCTAAAATAATGGGGCATTTAATTTATAAATCAAGAACACATATCTTGCTCTAATTGTGTAACTAATCCATGAGATTTTATTGTGAAAAAGAAAAGTTAACACGATAAAGCACGTAAAACTTGTAGAGTAAGATTTAGTTTCAAAATGTTTCTTGCAGAAAAGAATGATTGCTCTGTGAGGCGTGAAAGAACTTGTTGAATTATATTTAGGATAAAGTTTTTTACTTTTTTCTGATTTGCTCAATGAAAGAGGAAATTCCTGCAGTGTTCTTGTAGCACATGAAACTATATTGAAATTTGAAATTGATGAAGTTAAGGCGTAGTGAAAATTTAGTTGCGAACTTGGGGGAGTTAAGCATGAATTGTGTAGCTAGGTAATTTTTCCTATTAAATATACATCACTATCAGATATATTAATCCTAACTATACTTTCAAACAATTACATATATTATCATTAGTTAAAAAATTTATATCATATAATGAGAAAATACATTCAGATACATATATTTCTAAAAAGAAATAGTCTAAATTAGTTATTTGCGTAATTAAACCATCCCCAATTTATGTTTTACTGTCACCATCCCCAATTCATGCTTTAATAACAATCAACTCTTTGTGTCTCGTTAGCCTCCCGCTACACATCCTCTACCACCCTTCTCTCTTCCTTCATTCTCCCCGCCACGACTTTCACCATTGAAATTTGGAACAAGAGCTCACTAATTTGAGGTTTGTATATGTTTAACCATTGTTCAAAGTTATGTATATTTGACAAATTTTTATTTGTCATGTCTTCTAATTTTCAAAAGTTAAAGCAAGACTCTATTGATTTAAAACTTTCTTAATTTACTTTTCTCCAATGAAAAATCATCAGCGCCAACTCATCCTTTTCTTCGACTCCGAGATGTTGATGGTAAGTTATAGCCACGGAGCATTGTTTCTCACAGGAACAAATCAAAATCTGAAGCAAACATCGTCGTGGTCAGATGTCGAATCTAATCATAAAGTTTCAATAAGCATAGACTTACGCATATATCTAGCACATTATTGATATATCTGACACATTATTGAGTTAAGATTATATATTTCTAGTTTTTATCAGTGTATCTGATTAAATGTATATGTATCTGACAAAATATACATATGTATTGGAGATTTACATATATTTGACACACTACATATTAATTATCTCCCACATTATTGATGTATCTGACACATTATTGAATTAAGATTATATGTATCTAATTATTATTATTGTATTTAAATTAAGTGTATATGTATCTAATAAAATATACGCATGTATTTGAATACGAGTTCAATTGCAAGAATCTGAGTTAAGAAGTCTAAATTTTACTGAATTGCCAAAACAAGGATTTTGATTTTTTTGATTTTTTTAAGGAATTGTGATATGTCATATCCTCTAGAGTTGTTAAAGGCGTGATTTTCTCCTTTATTAATGACTTTTAATTATATTCTTTAACTAGAAGTACTCCTTCATTAATGATTTTCAGTTATATTTTTTAATCTGACACACTAATTGATATGTATTTGTCTTACATGTATCCGTGATACATGTATCTAGAAGAGGTAAATTAAATATATGTATTTGAGGCCTAAAGTGTGGTAATGAACATAATATTGCAATTTGCAAACTAGCGTGAATTTAAGTAATTAACTTATAAAAAAGTGAAATTTGTGTAAAATCCAATTTTTTATAGAGTTTTTGGAAGAAGATAAAGATTACGTCAATAGTTGAGATCATTACTCCATCCGAGTATTGGATACATTATTGTTATGAGGTAATACACGTGTAGTAACGTAAGAAATCAAATTTTATTATTAGTCCGTCCAACCTATGTATGTCTCATTTAGGGATTTAGAAGCCAAAGAAAAGCAAATAATCCATACGAGTATGAAATACATTATTGTTAGGACTTAGGAGGTACTACACGTGTAGTAATGTAAGAAACCAAGTTTGATTATTGGTCCGTCCGTAAGGATTCAAAACCTCTAATTAAATGTAGAGAATCCCAACAATCCCTTTTCCATCAAGAGAATCTAAATAGCTCAATTATTTGACTACGTGAACTTTTATCTTATTGATAAATATTAGAATTCTCATAATTCTTTTCCTACCCCCAATTGTTTTTTAATAAAATCCACCCATCCCCTAATTGGTGCATAATTACCATTTCATGGAACACAAGAAATAGACCCGAGAATGACTCCTAGAAGTCTAATGATATAAACTTCTTTTTGCCCACATCCTATTTCATAGTTGTCTCTTTCAATTTCAAGGACAAAATTATTTTTCTTCTAGAGAATATCCCAAATGGAATAGGGTCTCTCATCCAGGCTATCAATGTAAAAAGGTTTAGCTTTAATTCTTCTTTTGACCTTTTGTCAAATATAGGATAAGAATTTCATCACTATCCAATATAATTGTCTCCAAGGTGGTTGGCAAAATTGACCTTCACCATAACTAGAAATGACAAAAAAGACTTTCTCTATAGTTAGTACTCCCTCCATCAAACAATACTTCTACACTATTAATTTTGTACATTTTTTAAGAAATTATAAATAAAAGATTTATTTTACTACATCACCCTTTGAATATAATAAATATAATGTCTTGAATAATGTAATAGAGAAATGACTATAATTAATTATAAGGATAAATTAGAAACTAAGTGTAAAATTATCCATTGATTTCATAAAGTGGACAAATATTTTTGACACCCAAAATAATATAGTAGACAACTATTATTGACCGGAAGAAGTATATTTTAAAATAGACACAACAAACTCAATGTAATCCACAAACAAGATCTAGAGAAGTTGATATGTATGCAGACTTTATCACTAACTTGTGAAAGCAGAGAGAATGTGTTCAATTCCAATAAGAGGATGTAAGAAAGATGGATGGAGCAGATTGAAATTTGATATTTTATTCACACTAACACTACATAGTGTCAAATTTGCAATCCTCTTCATGACTACAGAAGGGAAAAATGCAAATGAAAAAGACAATGAAGTTCTCAAAGAGATACAAATGTGGGGGAAAAGCAATCTAGACAAACATTTTCTAAAGGACAGTGTGGATAACAATCAGACAGAAGCCTTCTCTTCTTTGTCAATTTACTCAACAGCCAATGGAACAAGTTGAGCCTGAATCAAAACAAAATAGAGAAGTTCCATTAGTAGTTGCTTTAGACAATTGGAAAAGTGCAGAAAGCAGAGAGACTTACCAGCTTGCGGAATTTGAGAGCATAAAACATCTCAAGATAACGACGAATTTCAAGACGATCCAGCTTGGAAACGTGCTTCCAGAACCCGTAAACAGCAGCTAGTGTCAACAGTCGATCGGAGTAGATTTGCCATGTGTACCTACAGCAACAGGAGATTAGAATCACTTTGAATTAATGCACTCAATAATGATCATGCTATAGGACGAAAAGATGAGCAGCTTACTTCTCTTGTATACGCTTAAGGCCACCCTCGGAAATGGCTTCCCAATGTGAAGGGTCTACCTTACATTTCTCGAAGAAATCAGCGAGAAGATCAGCAGCCTGCTCGCCATGGTATGGATCAATTTGGAAACCAGACTTTCCGTGAATGATGATCTCAGCTGGACCACCTTGATTTGTTGCAAATGTAGGCAAACCGCAGCTCATGGCCTCAACAACAGTCAGACCGAAAGCCTCATAGAATGCAGGCTGCACGAAAGCTCCCCTGGTGTCAGCAATGTATCTGTAGAGTTCCCCGTTCCTCACACGGTTCATCTGGGAAGAAATCCATCGGAACTGGCCATTCAAATTGTGAGTCTTTATAAGTTCATACATCTTCTTCATCTCTGCCTGCTCTTCCAAGTCTTTGGATTCCTTTCTTCGGTCTCCACCAACCACAACAAGGTTAACCAACTCCCTTAGTCGTGGATTCTTAGCATACCACTCGACGAGTCCAGTTAAGTTCTTCACTCGGTCCAATCTTGCCATGGTGAATATGATGGGCTTATTCCTGTCCTTCAACACACACCTGATATAGGAACATAAATCAATTCAGTACTGACTTGTTTATATCAGTAAACACAATTTTGCACTATTATAGAAACATACAGGTGTTCTTCGTTCTCAACATCGCTAAACAGCAAGTCTTCGATTTCAGGGTGAAAAGTTGTCAATCTCTTTTCCTTTTCAGAGTATGGGAAATAGAGATTCACATCAGCTCCTGGTGACACAATGTTGAATTTGGGATCGAACACATCAATGCCATGAACAACTCTATACAATCCAGGCATTGTGAAGGCCATGTGGCTCTCATACTGTCCAACGGTGTCCTTGCTAAAAAAATTGAAAAAAAAAAGTTTTCGGATCAAACACAATGAAACAGGAAGAAGAACAATTTAATCACAGCACGAAATTGATGTCATACCTTCCCGCTATCTCTTGGAAGGTGCTGGTGATAATAAAATCAGTGTGATTCATTGCTATAAGATCAGCGGTAAACTGAGCTGAGAAGTGGTATTTCTCGTCAAATTTGTTCAAGTAAATGTCAGAATCAGGATATTTGGTTTTCTCCAATGCATGAGCAATGGTGCACTGCAGATCAAGGCAAAGTAGACAAAACGGAAGTGAATTCTTAAAACTTGGAGTTCCAAATGAAAGGAAATGCAAAGTTAATCTTATACATGTGACCAATATTACAAACCTGTGTTACACCTAACTTGTGAGCCAACAAGGAGGCAGCAAGGTTTCCCTCACTATAGTTTCCAATAATAAGATCGGGCTTAGCTTGCAGTTCTGCGATTATTTCTTTCTCCACATCCTAATGTATTAAAAGTCACAATTTTAGTGTAAGTAGAAAATTGCTGCAAAAATCAACTAGAAGATTGAAAAATGAATATACAAAGGTTGCTTCACCTCAATGAAAGTCTCCATGTATGGCCAGACTTCAAAACGAGAGATCCATTTGCGAACAATGCCCTTCTCAGTTCTAAAGGGAACCCTAAGAATATGTGAATGCTCAGTTCCAAATACTTTCTCGAGTCGCTGACCACAAGTGGTACCAACTGCATCAGGCAGAAGCCGAGTAACCTGAGAATTTAAACAAAGTTCAGATGTTGCATTAGAACAAATCAAAATCCTGCATAATCATAATCTATAAGCACAATTTCTGAGAATACTAACAATAAGAATACGCGGTTTGATATCAAGTCCTTGCTCCTTTATGCGCTTGAGCATCTCACGCTCCAAGGCAGGAACTTGATCCAAAATATAGACAACCTGCAAATTAAAGGAATGGGAACTCAGCACTTGCTGCAATAGGTTTCGAAGGAATAAGACAAAGGGATCACAAATAAGCAGTGAACCTGGCCACCAGTGTCGGGGTAACCCAAGACATTTTCCTGGGCGAAATATCCATGAGGTGAAAGTATAACCACATTGAAAACCATAGGAATTCTACTAAGGAACTTCTCAAGAGTACACGAGTCAGGAGCCTCGAGGAGATCCAGGAGCATGCAGATCATCTCTAGAACACGCTCTGCGGTGTCACCCCAACCCCTCTCCAAGCCAATTTCTTGGAACTTGTGCTCAAATGCCGAGTATGACGTTTCTGGGGAAAGGGTGGTGAGGTATTCCTCAGCCTTCCTCAGGACTTTTTGGAGAGTATACAAATTCTGAATTCTATCATTTAGCATCATTGTCTGCACAGAAAATGATAGTTGGAACATGTTAATCATTTATTGGATGCAAGAATCAGTTACTACTACATACTGGAAATTAATTTAGCGGAGAAAAGCCACTATCAGAAACACTAAATTTACCTTTCCCTTGTAGTGGTGAACTCGAAGAAACTCGAGAAGAGGGGTCATGCTTTCCTTGTCATGGAACATTTTGGCAGAGAGGTGCCTGTTGAGGAATTCAACTCCATTTCCAATTGATTTGGTAAGGGTTGGTTTGGGAAATGATGCAGTGAAGGGCTCAAAATCCAATTCAAGAACAAAGTTATCGTTGGAACTGCATCAGGGAAAATCACAACATTAATCAAAATAAAAAATTAAGAACATGTTAATTAGACAACTAATCATCAAATTCAAACGTAAAACTTACGTTCCGTTAACAAGTTCTTCCTTGAATTGCAAAAACTCAGGCACAGTCAGTTCCTCAACAATAAGAGCATTAACATTCACACGGACATATTCCCACACACCGGGCCTCAGACGAATAGCAAGTGCAACCCATGGGGGTAAAACAATTGCTTCCTAGTGTGACAAACAATTGATACATATGTTAGCTTAGTAAGAAAATTCAATACAATCAACCTAACAATAAAACCAAGTTACCTGAGTGGATTTCAGGACTTCTTCAAAGGAATGATCATTCAGTTTGTCTTTGTGAATTGATTCAAACTCAGCCAGCAGCTGGTGAGGTTTCAAGATCCCTTTTCCGTGGCTTTCGATCCTGATACAGCAAGAATAACTCATGATGTACTTGATTAAACTATATATTTGTTCATCAATTAGGAAGACAAGTTATACTATGATTAGTTAGGCTAGAATTAAAATAATACTAACATTCATTGCATAATATTTAAGAACAAAGTTATTTGTTTACAAAAATAACCTCCACATTATATAGTAGAAAATGGATTTAAGGGACCTCTGGGGGGATTTTTGTCATGTGACAGAGATAACTTATCGAGGTACTAATTACTAATTCTGATATAACGTATTCCGAGATCAATAACCAAACAAAGGAATAAGGCAGTACTAAGTTTGTATCCTAAAACTATTTATGCTTGTCCAACTTACCAAACGAAACTAACAAATAACAACCACCAAATCAAAAGGTGAAAACATGGCTCTAAGACCATACCTTGAAAGAAAGAGCAAAATTTCATTGCGATGAGCAGCCAAAGTAGCATCAAGACGTTCACGAAGGCTGTGAACACGAGTCAGAACACGTTCAGCCATTGCACCTGGAAATCCTCAAGATCACTTTCAACTGTAAAAACACAAACAAAATACTGTTAACTCAAAAATCAAAAAAAATATTTAGCATATTACTACTATTATTATTAAAAGAGATGAGATTGTGGGAAAAATAAGTCACCTAATTTTCCAATGATCTAGAATATACTAGTACAAATTTTCAATCCCACCTAGCACTACTACTATAATATTTTCCAAAAATATTATTTTTTTTAGTAAGTTTTTCAATTTAAATATCCTACCTTAAAAATTTAAGATCATAAATTTTTTGTTTTATTTCATGAACTTCATATTCAATCAAACTAATATATTTAAATTGAGACGTACGGAATAATAAAAACTAACAGACCTACCAATATAATGACATGAGAGTTATCAAATAAATGCAGAATACAATACGTGACAACCAAAGATAAATGTGGCCCAATAAAAACACAACAGAGAGAACTTGCACTGATCTTCCTATTATTAATATTAAAAAATATGTTAGTAGTCGTATTTCACTGTTTTAGTTGAACCACACAATAATTAAACAATTAAATAAAAAACACATACTATATTGGGAATATTTGATCAATAGGTACCCTTCATATATTTATTTTAAAAGGAATAAAGTGAAAGAATATGCCATCTAGCATTTAGTAAACATCAACAAAATCTCCCCGTTTTCTTCAACATCTCACTCAAAAACAAAAAGTAGGAAGAAATTGTGACGAAATAAAAAACTAAAACATTATCATGAAGATAAAATACGTCTTGAATTAGAACTACTTTTTTTTAATCATTCTCTAGTTCATGTAACAAAGCAGAATATTGACAAAAAGAGGTGGTAACAAAAAAGGATACTCTGAAACATGAAGAAGAGTAGTAGTGCAAGCAAATGCTACTGAAAATTATTCCTTCTTTTTTTTTAACATCTACGGATGAGAAAAAAGATAAAATTTGAATGAGAAACAAAATTCTTACGCACCGACATATAACATAAAGAAATGCGAGTTGCAGGTTTTACCTTTTTTTGAAGAAAAAGGAAACAGAGGAATATTGAAACGAATAATAATAAATAGAGGGAAGTAATGAAATGGATGGAGGAAACACAAAGATGGAAATCAAAAGAAGCAAATGAAAGAGTGTTGCTTATGAATGGTGATGAGGAATGGAATGGTAGAGGTCCATTTTTATACAAAACAAAATGTGTACGTGTCTTCTCAAGTGGATCACTTTATTAATTATACAAACAAAATGCTACGAATATCATTTAATTCTTGATAAATGCCTAGCAAGCTCTTTTTAAGAAACACCATCTGGTACATTTAACTAGAGGTTTCAAATTTAAATTCTATAATATATAGTGCTTGATCATTTTATTTATTTATCTGATGTTTGATATTTATATTGTAAATTCGTCTAATTAAGATTTATATTGTATAATTAGGGATGTACATCAGCCGTTTTGTTTTATATACTATCGCTATGATTTATCGATTTTCAGTTTTTAAATACAATAAATTAATAAGATATTTTTATCGATTTTGATCTTCAAAGGTTCGATTTTTTATCTAACCAATAAAAAATTGCTTATAAAACAAATATATGACTTCTTTAATAATTTGATGCGACAAGATAATAATGTAACTAATTTACAGAACACTCATAAAATAGAAACAATTATAACTAATATGAAAAAAACTATACAAGTGCAACACAAAGAAAAAATTAAAAGGAATATGATTCTTACTTTAGGTTTTGAAGTTCGGTATAATGTGAAGTTGTAAACTCAAACTTCAAAATAAAGTGTGAATTGAAGGATAAAGGACACATACACTAACCAATAAAATACGGAGATTAATATTTAATATTTATATATGGGTAAAGTAGTAAATCACTGCCGTCTTAATGAGTTATTGGTTAAATATTTTAAAAATCAAAATCAAACCAATAATTTGATAATTTTTCTTTGCAAAATCATTAAAAAAACGTTAACCTAATAACTCAATAACAATAAATAAATAACAATTTTGTGAGTTTAGTTTTTACCACACTGCATATAAATCTTAATTAAAGAAAGAAATGATATATATATATATAATTAATTTAAATTTGTACCACATAAGACTTTTTAAAAAAAAGCAATTTCTTGCTGATTATTTTTTATTTTAGCGATTAAATTTGTAATCTTATTCATCTCATCGCAACATAACAATTTTATCCAATGAAAATGTTTTAACATGCATGTACCTTCCTTCCTACTCCCCTTGTCAGTTTGTCTTCCAGTTTCACCGTTGTTTTATCCAAAACCACTTTTGGTGCTTCTGTATTTAACACTAATCCAATGGACTCATTCTTTGTTGAGTTTAATATTGGTGGACCCGACCCGTTTCCTTAATGATGACTTTTAAACCCTTTTTTTTATGTCAATTTGTTGGGGCTATGCTATATTTGATTTGTGCTTAGGATTTGACCTTTAAACTATTTTATTGGTTAGGAGTCGTTTGGTTTAAATTCAAGTTATGATAGGATTAGTTATGATGGAATTAGTTATGATGAAATAAGTTATGTTGGGATTAATCATGATGGATAAATTATGTTAAAATTATTTTTTATTGAGTATTTGGTTTGATGTATTCAAAATAATAAATCTTAAGAACAACATATAAGTTTACAAAAATACCCTTCATGAATGTGAAAAGTAATGTATAAAAAGTGTTTAAAGGGAGATTTTTGTCATTTAATCATTTTATCCCGGAATAAGTTATCTCGAGATTACTATACCACCCATGGGAAGGGATAACTTATCCCGATACTAATTATTAATCCCGGAATAAGTTATCCTGCATTTGCCAACCAAACAACAAATTAAGTGGCACTATAATTTAATCTTAGACCTATTTTAAATTATCCTTCACACCAAACGACCCCTTAGTGTGTTTACAATAATGACATTTTTTTATTACTTGCATAGGGAAAATAAAAGTTAATTGACGATAGTACTATGGTCTGTGTTAATGTTTTGATTGTACTGGATTTCTTGAATTTTCAAAGGTTCCTTTTCTCTTTTGACTCTATCATCCTTAAACCAATTACATCTTATATTACGTGTGTTTTGAATTGAAATTAAGAATTAGATTTTCAAATTTATTTATTAATAACTTTATAGTACTACTCCCTCCGTTTTTATTTAGTTTCACCATTTTATATTTCACGCACCTTAAAAAAATAACATTATATATATGTGTATAATGATGTTAAAAATAATTTTAAAAAAAATTGTGTATGCATTATGGAATGTCAAATTCATTTTTGACTTCCGTGTGTGCTAATCTTTTATAAAGATTTTGAAATAGTGATTTTTTTATTATTATATGCCACTTATATATGCACATTTTTCTTGATTTTCAATGTAGAGAAGTTACGTAGGCATTTGATCATAAATTTATAATATTTTTTACTTTACTTAGAATTTATTAGATCATCAAAAATAAATTTATATTTAGTTATATTTTTGCTAAATATATTTGAAAAATGTTCATGCTTAAATGAGCTCAAATACAATTTCAAAAAATAAAAGTGAGTTGAAAAACAAATTTTAAGCTATTTTCAAATAAGAAATATAACTTTAAAGTTTTCCTAATCAAATTTTCAAATAAAATAATTTTCGACAAACAAACAAAGAAATTGCTTATGGGCAAACTGGTCCACTTTAATTGTCATATACCATGTCATTTTTGTTGGTGGGTTCTAGAATAGGGTGTAGAATTATGACTTTGTTTCTCTCCTCCATAATATTAGCTACAAACCATATCCAATCCACCAACTACATAGACAAGACAAGAGGAATTAAATCACTTTTAAAAAAAATGTTTTTCAAATCAAAACAAGATTGAATATTATGATTAGAAATAGAGAGTAAGATACTACTTTTTTTCCTTCAGGGCAAGCATGTATAAATTCTAGTTGATATGGGTGGCAATGAGATTCGATCTCAGGACCTCATCAGGTGTCAGGACCAAGCATGTGAAAATTATGGCTAATAAGGGTGGCGGTGAGATTCGATTTCAAGACGAAAAAAATTTACCCGCATCGGGTGTATACATCAAACTAATGCAATTTCCATTATTACGTGATTTAATGAAGTAAAACACATGTTAATTAATTTTGGTTAAGTAAAATGAACTATAAATTAAAACACGTGGCATACATGTATTGACTTGGTGTATACATCCGGTGCGGATAAGTTTGACCTCTATCTGCTCTGATATAGATCATGTTGAATTGTGTAACTATCTCATCTAATCTAAAAACTTAATCTGTTAGATAAAGTACACTTTTATTAGTTAATTTATGTAATTTATGAAAAAATGAAACACAAAATATAAATAAAATTTATGTAATTTGATTCTACGAAATATTACTAGACGGAAGGAGTAATTAATAAATGGAATTGTTGAGTGGGCTAATGTTGAGATTTTTCATTTTGGTTGTGGAAGTTGAAAGAAGTTTCTTGGCAACCAAAATCCTAATGAATGTCAGCCAATGAATCCCACCGTTTTCCCTTTTCCAGATAATTCTTTCAGACTCAAATTAAGGCATGACAAATAGATAGGAAAGTGAAATTTGATGTCGTATGAAAGTCAAAGCCAAACACTTCTAGATAGAGGGAGGGTTCAAAATCGAATTATAATCGATAATTTGGACTGAAAAAAAGCTATTAATTTATTGGTAACGAATTATTGGTTTAGCTGTTACAATAATGATTTTGGTTTTTTTATTATTAGGTTATCGATTATTAATGGTTTGAAGTTTTTTCTTAACGGGTTAATCGATAATCCGATAGTAAATTAAATAATTATATTTATACAATTTGATATATAAAGCCTTTGACTTAGAGTTTAGTTTTTTTTCTTTTTTTCTTTTTTTTTACGTTGTCTCAAACTTTCGATTACTCTACAATGTGACAGTGTTTACTTTTGAGCAAGATGCATTCTGGCAACTCATGTGCATGGTTCATTTGGTTTGTCACCTTGTTTTTCTAAGTGATTTTTCATGATATTTTTTCTGTGTCAAATTTTAACGGTTAAACCGATAACCGAACCGATAATGATCAATGACCAATAATTCAATAATCGATAAACCAATATCTTAATGATTCTATTATGATTTAGCATGTCTACAAACCGATAACTTATAAGTCAACCAATTTACTTCAAAACTGAACCGATCGATACACAACCTAAACAAGGCCCTTTTATTTTAGCATTGTCCACAATTTTGATTACTTTCTCCATTTTGATTTGTTGGGTTGATTTTAGTTTGGTACAAAATTTTAAAAAATAATTATGATCTTAAATTATAGATATTAAAATATATTTAATTTTATGATCTAAAATATGTTACGTAGAAAGTTAAAATAAATATATATATATATATATATATATATATATAAATCGGTTTAACACACTTGTCTAGAATACATAAATCTCTACTGTTATATTCTCTCCTTTTTATAAAAAAAATATATGATATTTTTAGTTTGAACATACCTCTTAAAAAAATTACTCACTATTCAAAAATAAGATTTATTTCTATGTAAATATCCTTTATAAATGTCTTGAAGAAAAATACTCTTAAATACTAACAAGTAACATCCATTTCATTTTATTTGATCATGTTGAATTGACACCTTCCTTAAAAAAAAAATATTAGTGGTGTATTTTATTAAAATAACATTATTAATTACGTTGTGAAATTCAAACTAAGGGCAAATTTAGACAAATCATATGGTTTAATTAAAAAATCGATCCTTTTTACTTCATTCTGCAAAAATCTTTTAAAAAAAGTCATTTAAATCTAAATTAGATAATTAAGTGTCACTAAATATAAATAACTTAACAGAATAAATATGGTTGAAGTACATCAATTTAAATTAAATGTGTAAAACTCTTTTTTTCTTTATGCTCGGTGTATAAAACTTTAATATTGATATAATTTTTATTTACTTACGATGTTCATTACTTGATTTACACACCAAATTAGAATAGTTGCAAGCATCTAATACTATGTAAAGAATCTTCTAGTTAGATTAGTTTCATGAAAGTCTCAGATCTCGACCTGAATAATAAAATTTTAAATATTAATTTAAATTTTATGCACTAATAATATGAATTGAGTTTTATGTATCAACATGTTAAATTGGATACATGAAGTAAATAATGCATAAGAGAACAAAAAACTATACATAAGATGGGATTGAAATTTTATACACGAATGACATAAAAAATTGTTCCATCCCTAGCTACTTTAATAACGATAGAAATAGAAATATACTCTTTTTTTAAGGTAGTGAAAATTGTTCCATTTCGCATAATATAAGAACATGCTATAATTCTTGGCCTATAGACAAATATTACAAGATGTGGAGCCCGTTTGACTTAATTTTAAAAAAGATATCGTTGATAAATCTTCCGCTACTGTTAATAGGTACACAATCGTTGTTCTTGTTACTATAAATCTTATAAATTGTTATGAATGGGCCTAGACCACTATTGGCGAAGAAGCCCAATACCAGATTAAGTGGCTACGTGTGGGATCTGGGTTGATAAATAGAGTCTTTTGAGAGCAAAATAGGTTTTATGTGAATTATGATTATGCTTAGGCAAATGCTATGCTTCTCATCCCCAATTCTCTCTTAGTTCCCTAATCTCTTCTTCTTTATAGCTACTGTTATTGTTCGTGTTTTTCATATTGTAATTGCTCATTTTCGTATGAATTAAAGCTTGTTAGTTTGTTCTCTCTATTGTTTGTTGTTGAGTTGAGAAAATCACTTGTTACATTGGTGCTTTCATCGATCGTACTCCAATGACATTGTTGGTACTTGATAGATTTAGCGGCGGCAATCCAACTGGGTGGATTTTTAGGGCGGAGCAGTATTTCACATATCTTGGTTTCTCGAAAAAGGAATGGCTACCTCTTGCTCCTTTTTATCTAGATGGTGCTACTTATGATTGGTTCCAATGATTGTACCGCAACAACCAATTTTTTGACTGGAAACATTTCACTGACAAATTAGCCCTGCATTTTGCCAATGACTTCAACGAAATCAATGACATTGTCAATGCCCTTGATCTGATGCAGAATTTAGACGAGAACTTCTTATATATACTCTGCAAACTCGATAATATGCAACGTGCATTATACACTTACTCCTAGTCAGTCATTACAGATCCAGTGCCTCCATATGTGGACTCATCTTACGACGATAACAAGGATCTTGCCTTGTATTTTGATGATTCATCTCCCGTCTTTGAGGATTTAATGGCCCCTGATACAGACACTATTGATGAGTGCATTCAACCCTCACTTCAGGTTTGTGTTGTCCAAACACATACGCAGGTTCTTTTATTTGACCTCCTATTTGATTTGAACGATGTAACACTAGAGGAGGTTTTAGGAATATCCACCTACAAGGTGTTCGCTGAAATACCTGATAGGGATATTGACATGGAAGTTGTCGATTCAATAAAGAATGATGTAGTCAAACTTGAAACACAGGTGTTCGACGAAAGGTTTCACACAATTTTCACAGTTGGGTGTGATTTCGATAACCTTGTCAAGTTTGATGAAATGTTGTTTGCACTCCTTTGTATGCTTTTAGACTGTAGTTTCAACGATGGTATATTTGCTTATTTAAGTGAACTCGATCCTACGTAACGTTCATATCCTTGTATCGATTTCCACCTGCTCAATTCAAATTAGAATTTCCCTTTGATCCTGGTTCTGGTATGCTTACCACATTTCTTGGCTCCGCAAATTGTTATTCTTTCGTGGTTCTAGATGATATCAAGGAGATCATTAAAATATTTGTAAGTCATTTTGATTCCACGATCAATGATCAATTCCCTTATGATCCCGGTGTGAATGTGTTCATTGTAACCTCTGGTGGAAGTCTCCAAGTTCATCAATTGTACCCTACGACATTTGTATTCAATCTCTTACTCGTGATGGACACATTTGGGTTAGTTTTTTACATTCGTCCCACTATCAAACCTGCTAAACCTCTAATTGATAATGAATTAGTTATTTCTATTTGGGATCCAGGAATTAGTTATTTCTATTTGGGATCCAGGAATTAGTTCCAAGTTCTAGAGACTGTGTGGAGGTGCTAAGAGTGTTTGAAGCAATTAAAAATAATTGGAGTTGTTTATTTGCAAAGTTATCGAATTGGGAGCAGTTAGGTAGAGTTGAAATGGGTGTTGAAACCTTTAACGCCATGTATTTTGATAGATGTTTATGGATAACTGAGCATATTGGGGATTATCTTGATTATTCTTGTATGGAGTATAAGTGTGGCATTCCAGATTGATAAATAGAGTCTTTTGAGGGCAAAATAGGTTTTATGTGAATTATGATTATGCTTAGGCAAATGCTATGCTTCTCATCCTCAATTCTCTCTTAGTTCCCTCATCCCTTCTTCTTTATAGCTACTGTTATTGTTCGTGTTTTTCATATTGTAATTGCCCATTTTCGTATGAATCAAAACTTGTTAGTTTGTTCTCTCTATTGTTTGTTGTTGAGTTGAGAAAATCGCTAGTTACATAAATAGCTTTTTTAAAAGTAGCTTTCAAAAAGTCAAATTAAGTAACTTTTAAGTTAAAAAAATACAATAAGAAGTAGGGGAGTACCTACTTTTAACTTCTTTTTTTTTTTAAGTTATTTTTAATTTTGTCAAACATTCTAAAATCTAAAATAACTTAAAAGTAGATTTGATAAGTCAATCCAAAGACTCATAATAACAAAAGATAGTACACGCTTTAAAAATTTCAACATATGTATGATGAGCAATAATATATATCAATATTTTGTGCGTTGAACAATGTGGCTTCGTTTTGCAACAAACAAATCTATTGGCTGGTCTGGCCCCTGTGGGTTTAAGGGAACCCATAGTATCTCATTTCATTGTAATTTCAAATTTGTATGTGTCACGTGCTATATGTATTCATTTTACATAAAATTAATATATTACATTTCGTCTCAAATTATTTTTCGTATTTTTCTTTTATACTCCTCTTATGAATATCAATTAGGAAGCGTTTTGATTACCCTACCTTCATATATTCATCATCCCATAGTTGAAGTTAGGGGTGTACAAAATCGAACCGAAAACCGAACCAAATCGCAAACCGAGTCAAACCAAAAAAAGACTCGACTAGTGGTTTGGTTTGACTTGGTTTGGTATTGGGAAAAAAACCCGACTATATTTGGATTGGTTTGGTTTTAACTAAAAAAAACTAACCCGAGACCAAATCAACCCGACATTATATATGTAATTTTAAAATTTTATTTTATACTTAAAAATATTTACTTGATATAATTTTAAAATATTTCTTATACTATTTCATAGTTTTTATCTTTTAATATATTATTTCAAGTTTAAAAATTAAAATTCGAAATGGTCCAATAAAGATTATAGTTCATAGATGTTGATAATTATAATAAAACTTAAATCAAAATCAAATTAATATTAATGCAAAAAGAAAATCAATTCAACACTAACACTAAGAATGACAATAATATTGAATATTTGTTTTTTAGTTTTACATTGGTTTAGACAATTAAAATACTTAATTTAATTTTAATTTTCCTTAAATATTCAGTAATGTAACTAATACTTATTAAACTTATTTTAGCATGATTTAGTACTTTTAAATTATGATCATTTTCATTATGACTTTGCAATATTTATTTTATATGATGATTTCATTATTATTATTTTTTGAATATTTTAGTGTCAACAATACTCATCTCATATTTTGTGTTATTTTCTTAAGAAACACCTTAGATAATTGTATTTTGGTTGGACTAAAGAAATATTTGGAGCACAAGTTAATTATATGTTTGTATGCAAACTTTACCGAAAAAATCCAAAACTCTGGAAAAAAATCCGAGGTTTATTAGTTTGGTTTGATTTATAAATTTAAAAATTCGACACAATGGTTTGGTTTGGTATTTGAAAAAATCGAAAAAATCTGAATTTTATTAGTTTGGTTTATAAATTTAAAATTTTTACACAAATGATTTGGTTTGATATTTGAAAAATTCGAACCAACCCGATCTTGTACACCCCTAATTGAAGTATTCGTAAGTTTTCAAGAATAAGTTCTATTAAGAGTAAAATAAAAATAAATAAATTATCTTGAATTTCTAAAATGACAAATAATTTGAGATAACAAACTTTTAAAAATACGAACAAATAATTTGGGTCAAAGAGAACAATAATCAACATCAAATTTATTAGTCGCGACATAGTTACCAAAAAATACTCGCGCAGAGTCATCGGACATGTGGTAGTCTCAAAGTAATGATAATATGAAAAATTAAATAAGAATTGAATCAAGTCGCCATAAATAAGTTGACATATTTTGTTAACTTCTTTAGTTTTAAATCTTAAAAAATTGACAATATTTTAATTCCCTCTTTAAGGAAAATAAACATTAATTTATGTTTGCTATCAGAAAATTCCCTTTACTTGTCTCTACCTTTTATTGCAATGCCATTAGAAATGGTCATATATAGCATCAAATATTTTATATTTGTGTGTATATCATTACGCCGACTTCTTGCATTTTTTTTCTGGTAGAAGTGAAAGCCAGAGTGTGTTTGGTTCCACGGAACTTATTCCCAATGGAAATGTTTATTGGTGTTGCTCTTTTTTTCATCCGATGTTTGACACTCACATCAAAACTCTATTAATTTAAATTCGCACCGCGTAGGATTCATTCGAAAAAAATGCTTCCTACCAAGAATTTGTCCATATTCAAGACTCAAAATCAATACAAAGGAGCAGTTTCATTCACTGTACGACCTTTTTTGATAGTTTTATTGGTACAATGTTACTATATATATTGTAGTCTCGTTATATTTTTTTTTGGTGATATGCATTCTTTATTAAGTTAGCTTTTAGATTGAATTAATTTAAACCATGTTTACATTGATCATGCTCCAAATGGCTAGTCATCAACATGTAAAATTATTAGAAATTCGTACATTGTTCCATAGAATATTTTATTTTTGATAACCATATAAACTGTACGGTTAACAAGCAAAATAATACATCAAAAGAACACCCACCTACTTCAGAGCCAGCTAGTTACATTAGTGGTGCATAATGAACCTTGAACTAAATGCAAAGTATTCTATGTATAAATGCCCTACTCCTATATGTCCTCTTTGATTTGTTTAACAATTCAATTCTATGTTAACAAATTGACCCAAAAAAAGTCTCAAAACAACACACACACATTGGGATTTGGGATAAAGATATACTCCACTAAAGAGAAATAAATTGATTAGTTTAGTTTATATTAATTGTTCACAAAATAATTTGTATTTATTTTATTAATAAAGAGTGTTAATAGAAATACAAATAAAAGTAAATGATATCTGCCTATTATGAATTTATTAAATTTTATTATTTATCTCTTTTTAATTTATTAAATGTCAAAACTACTTTAATCGTTCTCATTTTCACATTTCTATATAATAGAAATATTTATTTTTCTAAAAAATATCTTAGATTTATCCAATTTTCGCAAATCTCAAGTTTGAAATTGAGTTCCACAAAAATCTAACTTGAGACCTCAAATTTGTATTTGAGCTCTACTCAAACTTCAAGCTTAAAGTTTGAACTAGAGAACTCCAGACTCATGATCCTGAGGCGGCTATAGGGTCCTAAAAATGATTATTCATGCACTTTGTCCAACGCTGGTGAAATAACACAGGGTATCTATTTGTGGAAATCCTTATTTAAAACAGATTAAATTTCTGAAAAACTTTTCTTCTTCTTCTTGAAGGTCTAAAGTTGGGACTCTATTATCAAAGCCTAACTTCATATCAAAAGGGTAAATTTAAAGTTTCGAAAATTAAAATTCAAACGAATCTTCAGTTTGAAGTTACATAAGAAAGGTTTTGATAGTGCTTAACTTCAGACTTGAAACTCATTGTTGAAAAGGATTTTAGTAGAACATAACTTCAGACTTGAAACTAGCTCGTTGTTGAGAAGCTTTTGATAGAGCTTTAAAACTCAAACAAAGTTTGCTATTCTTAATTTTAAATTAAAAATAAAAGGATCATATTGAAGTCACCATATTATATATATCCTTGGTGAAGAGTGGGTTCATGTACCACACACCTAAAAAGAAAAGGGAGAGACACAAAGAATAAAGAGTAAATTCTATGGGTTGGGTTGGGCCCAATTGCACATATGATCAAGCTTAGTACTTGGACAGCATTAGGAGAAAGTATTTAGGTTCTATATGACAAAAACAGAAACTTGAGGTACTGAAGTGTAGTAATTTCAAAAACATTTTGCAGGGATGAGCGAAGAGGCTCCAACTCAGATACTCCTATAAATAAATGAATCAACGGCATTCAGGTGCGCGAGGTGTACGGAAACGAAAAAAAAGAAGAATATAATTTTGTTAATTAGAAATAAGTAGCCGTTACTCTCTCAGAATCTCAAAAACACGAACCCTGAAAAATCTTGTGTATCAATCTTTTCCATATTTGATCTCAGTTTACTTGCATCTTCTTGGGGGTAAGTCATGTACATTCCTTGTTTATTATCTGGGTTTTCGTTGAAATCGCAAAATTATCGTTTAAAAATCTATTTTTTTTGGGTTTGAGCTTTACTGGTTTTAAGTAATCTTTCCATATTTGATTTCACTTTACTTGCCATTTCTTGTTTATTATCTCAAGAAATGCATAACTTCATCTGGGTTTCGTTTAATTTTTACTTGTTTCCTTGAAATTAGATGATAATAACAAAATTGGCTTTCACAAGATTGGTTTTTTTTTTAAAGATTAACTTTTTTTCTTGTTTAAAATCGTGGGTTTTGGAGTTTTTTTTTTACTGCGTTGTTTTGGTGGTTTAAGGAGCTTAAGCTGATGGTTTTAGTGATTATCTTGAATTTTAGTTGGTGATTTTGGTGTATGGTTTGATAATTTCATGTTAAGAATGGGTTATTAATTTGATGGTTTTTTGAATAGGATGGTATATAGTTCACAAAGATGGTGATAGGCGTACCAGGAACACCATTGTCGAAGACTGGAAGGACACCTTCTCGTTTTCCAGGTAGTAGAAGGACTATTCCGTCGTCTACTCCAGGAGGTCCAAAGCTTCGCGAAGAGAAAATTCTTGTAACGATTCGTGTGAGGCCTCTTAGCCCGAAAGAACAAGCTGCCTATGATCTCATTGCTTGGGATTTCCCTGATGAACAAACTATTGTTTCGAAGAACTTAAATCATGAAAGACACACTGGTCCTTATTCATTTGGTAGGTTGATTAAATGTGAATTGCTGGTTGTTGTAGGTTCTGATTTTTGAAACTCTGCTTACATGGTTTTTTTTCTGTGCCAGATAATGTCTTTGACCCGACTTGTTCGACTAGCAAGGTTTATGAACAAGGGGCTAGAGATGTTGCTCTCTCTGCTCTAAATGGGATAAATGGTAGAACTAGAGTACATTTTGTTTTAGCTCTTATATACGTCATTTGGTTTATTGTTTGAAAGAGATCATTCAGTTAATCTCGTACTTCTTTTGCAGCAACCATATTTGCATATGGACAGACAAGTAGTGGGAAGACATTCACAATGAGGGGAATAACCGAGAGTGCTGTTAATGACATTTATGAGCACATCAAATTTGTAAATCATACTTTCTCCAAAATCTTTTGTTGTTCTATGATTGAGAAATTGAGATGTTGATATCTGGGTGCTTTTTTTTTCTGCATTACAGACTACTGAGAGGGACTTTGTGCTGAAATTTTCTGCTTTAGAAATATATAATGAGACAGTAGTAGACCTCTTGAATCGCGAGTCTGGCTCACTTCGCCTATTGGATGATCCAGAGGTAAACAAGTGTCTTAGTTTACGAGTTCAAGTTTCTTAACCAGAATTTCCTTATAAATATTTTTTCCTGATTTTTTTGTCTCTGAATGCAGAAAGGTATTATTGTAGAGAAACTAGTGGAAGAAATTGTGAAGGATGGCCAACATCTGAGAACCTTAATTGGTGCCTGTGAAGGTAAGTTACATACTTCTGGTTCTACAAAATATTCTTTAATGATACATTATTGCATTATCTTAAAATATCATAGAAGAATGCCGCCTTAGAAACCTCAGTATATATATTTTTGAAGGTCAGGATTTTTCTCTGACCTTGTGGTTAAATACTTGTTACTTGCTGCAGCCCAGAGACAAGTGGGTGAAACTGCTCTAAATGATAAAAGCTCAAGGTCTCATCAGATAATTAAGCTGGTAAAAGATGCTGATCCCTTTTCTACTAAAGTTTAAAAGTATTTGGCATTGTTAAGTTTCTTCTGCACATTTGACATGAGATATCGTACATGGAATAGGGATTCAAGGATTTGTAGGCCAGAAAATTAAAGTTGGACTAAATCATCATTTTGAAATTCTTGTTATTTACTTGGTTAGACCACTTGAACTATGTACTATATGTTAGTTGGAGGGAGAAAATCTAATCTACCCAATAACTATGAACACTAAATCCTTAACTCTTAATCCGGATGCCAAGTAGTGAAGTAGATGTGGTTGCTGCCTCTTTCTATGCTGGGACCTACTTCTAAGGTGGCATCCCAGCAATTCTTATTTTCGTGATTTATATGGAATATCTTTATAGTAATACTAGATGTGGTTTCTGCCTCTTTCTATGCTGGGACCTACTTCTAAGGTGGTATCCCAGCAGTTCTTATTTTCGTGATTTATATGGAATATCTTTATAGTAATACTAAATGTCATGTTGGTAATGTTATGACGTATCCATACAGCTGACATTTTAAGGTTGTATCAGAACAGTTCTTAATTTGGTGATTTATATGGAATATTCTTCATGTACTAATAAACAATGTTGTGTTTGTACTGTTATGATGTATTATGTATCTTACCTCCTTTCATCCATATTGTTTCTACATGAGTTCTTAGCACCCTGTCCATACAGCTGACATATTGACTTTTTGTGCAGACCATTGAGAGCAGCATCCGGGAAAATTCAGGGCGTGTGAAATCCTTCTTGGCAACTCTGGTAAGGACCTCTCATTACTGATACTATAATATTTCTAATGCCGTGCATGAATGCCAATATATGATACTCCTAATACTGTAGAACCTTGTGGATCTTGCTGGAAGTGAGCGTGCCTTGCAAACAAGTGCAGATGGTACAAGGTTAAAGGAAGGAAGCCATATTAACCGGAGCTTGCTGACACTGACCACAGTGATCAGAAAACTAAGGTAATTGAGAACACCATGATATTCAGTTACTTAAGAAAGTTTTTGCAACTTGGAAGAATGGGTGAGCACATTGCTTTCCATTCACACTATTTATATAACCACATCTGTTGTTCTTATTATTGTGCACAATTCTCATATGCATTAATGGCCTAGAATTTTTGTTACTTGTAAGAACAATCCAGTTGATGATAAATCTCAGTTAATAATAACCTTGAGACATTACTTGTTGAATTTCATTTGCAGTGGTGGAAAGAGGGGTGGTCATATTCCCTACAGAGATTCAAAATTGACAAGGATATTACAGCCTTCACTTGGCGGAAACTCAAGAACAGCAATTGTTTGCACTATGAGTCCTGCTTTAAGTCATGTGGAACAATCACGCAACACTCTGTGCTTTGCAACAAGTGCCAAAGAAGTCATTACCACTGCGCAAGTAAACATGGTATGCGATTAGTGGTTAATTTGAAAGCTCCTAGTGACTTCTAAAGGAACTGTATCATTTTATTATTTTCTCTGTTTTCTTCCCTTTAAAATTAAAAATACCAATTGATAACAATAAATAAGTTATTTGAAAGCTCCTAGTGACTTCTAAAGGAACTGTATCATTTTATTATTTTCTCTGTTTTCTTCCCTTTAAAATTAAATATACCAATTGATAACAATAAATAAGTTAAGGGGTTGTTTTGCCATATACTAGTTATGCAGATCTTACTGGCTTTATGTGACTTTGTTGTTTAGTTGGTCTTATTCATGTAGTGCTATTATATGTTTTCTTATAACATATTCTATCAAGCATAGAATAATATGCAGATTGGCGCACACTTATGTGGTATGAGCAAATGCGGATTTTAATGCTGCCAACCAAATGTTTGTTATAAATTATGCGGGACTCGTGGTGGAGTACTCTCTCACGGATTCGCTCTATTGGTTTTACTACGTTTTTTTCCCATTATTATTAATTTTGTCAGATTTAACACTCACTGACTGTCCACGGATTAGGATGTGGAGTCGCATTAGGGTAGAAGGGTAGTAGTAGGTAGTGGTAGTGTTGTCTTGCTTAGGGTGGCTGGTGTTTACGATGGTACTAGTTGTATTATTGTAATTCTTGTTTTTTTACCAGTATCATTGCTGTTTACGGTGTTTCAATTATCACATGATTTTATTGTTGTTTTCGCTACTTTTGCACTGTTCCTTGTTATTGCTGTATTCTCTACATTGTCTGCTTCTTCTTTATACCGAGATTTGTTGCACTTGAGCCGAGGGTCCTTCGGAAACAGCTAGTGGTAAGGTCTGCGTACATTCTACCTTCCCCAGACCTCACTTGTGGGATCTCATTTACTGTCCATGGATTCAGATATTCAATCCCACAATGATTGGAAATATTTGGAACCGGTAGAGTGAGGATTTCCAGTCCTCTTATCAATCCAGATTGGAACTGGTGGAAGCGAGGATTTTCAGTTCTCTGCCACAATCCCAACCCTCTGGAATCGGTAGCTGCCAACTGGTGGTGACACGAGAATGTTCAGTCCTTTGCCCTACGAAGTGAACTATCCTGGCTATTAATTCCCAATCCAGATTGGAATTGGTGGCACGAGGATTTTCAGTCCTGCCAATCCCCTTGAACAAGATTCCTGCAAGCTTGGATCGGTTGTGCTTGAGGGTGATAGTGGTAATTCAGCTCTGAAAAAACTCCCCGTTGAGCCAGAGAGAGATGAAATTTATAGTCAACCTCTCTGCCTCTCAGATAGCTTTCTTTTTCCTCTACAACTTAAACCATAAGACCCCCTGAGTTATTGTTTAGGCATACAAGTTATCTCGTAATGTGAATTAAATCCGTAATATCTATATAACTTCTGTAGTGTAGATACCATTGATTGTTTTGTTTTGTCCCTTTATTGCTAATTACTTGTACTCTTATCCCATATTCTATTTGGCATAAAAAAATTCACGTACTCAAATTCTTTGTATTACTTGATGTGGATATTAGCAAATGCGGACTTTAATAAGGCCAACCAAATGTTGTATTAAATCGTGCAGTACATACCATTTATGTATTCCTTTTTTTATGCAAGTTAAAGCCTGCATTACAAAACAAAATCAGGGCCTTTAGTCTACTTGGTAATTCTACAATCACAGACTTTCATGTTTGACTTCTTCTTTCTTGTTTTCCTATAATTTTCCAGGTTGTTGCTGAGAAGCAATTGCTGAAGCATTTACAAAAGGAAGTTTCCAGACTTGAAGCAGAGCTCCGAAGTCCTGACCCTTCTGCCTCCCCATGTTTCAGATCTCTACTAATGGAGAAAGAGCGGAAAATCCAACAGGTGCCACTAATGTTTTTCAGTAGTATTGGACTTCCAGCATCATTTGAGCTATTGCTAAAGAGGGGGGGGGGGGGGGGGA
>JAJOOO010005412.1:0-51245 GCA_029582685.1 Solanum piurae | reverse complement strand
TCTGATACTTAATATCTTTGTAACGATGTGTGCCAAAGTTAAAAGAGACAACATGTAAAAAAGGTATCATTTGAATCAATGATATATCATATACATAAGATCTTCTTCTAAATTTTGTATCTACTAATAATAGAGTATCGAAAGTTATATTTTTTATCAATATTATATATCATATACATACAATTTTGATATTTGTGGACGCAATTGTATTTCATGTACATAATAATTTTCTGAAAATTTAATATCAGCTTAAAAAAAGTTAGAGTTATTTTAGTATCAATTTTGTGTATTTGATACTTAATATCTTTGTAACGATGTGTGCAAAAGTTAAAAGAGACAACATGTAAAAAAGGTATCATTTGAAGCATTGATATATCATATACATAATATCTTCTTCTAAATTTTGTATCTACTAATAACAAAGTATCGCATGTTGTATTTTTTACCAATATTATATATCATATACATACAATTTTGATATTTGTGGACGCAATTGTGTTTCATGTACATAATAATTTTCTGGAAATTTAATATCAACTTAAAAAAAGTTAGAGTAATTTTGGTATCAATTTTGTGTATTTGAAATTTAATATCTTTGTAACTTTGGCATGAAATAATAAAAGCGTATCAATTTGAGATGTTTAAAGCACCTAAGTATGATATACATAATATTATGTAAATCATAATGATTTAGTATCATCTGTTGTGATTTGTACCAATCTTATAAGATATAATTTGTATCATGTTGTGTGAAGAATAAAATTTTGTTATTTGTGAAAATAATTTTGTATCATATACTTGATAATTGTATTAAAACACGTAATGTATTTTAAAACAATAGATCATCAACAATTGTCGGTGAATCGATATATAAAAATCTATTCTACATTAACAAGATCATCTTTTGTTGGTGGAGTGTAGTCACTCTTCGGCCTTGTAGATCATCATTCTCGCTAACATATTTCGTCTTCGCCTTGTTGAGACCATACTTTCATAACAATGTCGCATATCTTGTGTGAAGATAGTCACTTTGAAAATTATTAGATGGGTGTTGATTTCACTGCTCAGAAATTCAACAAAAAAGAACAAAAAAATTCCGCAGTCACTATAAAAAAGAAGAAGATACATTATAAAAAAAGATCAAATGTGTAAGTAAAGAAAAAATGATTCAATAGTTACAGACTGTCGCTTTCTTGTTGCATAATATCTTGAACAAATTTCACCTCAAACGAATGTTGTGGATCCAATAGTAACCTGTGAATACATAAAATTACAAGGGGGAAATACTGTTGGTATTGCAGATCTGGATATGACCGGGGCAACTCTTCTACCACTTTTCTTGGGTGTTTTTGCATGTGCCTCCTTTTTAACTTTTGACTTCTTAGAACTTTGCTTAGCCATTGTTATAGGATCTTCATAATCAAAGATTCGATTAGTGTTGGTTGTGACTATTTGGATAATCCCAATACTAAAAGACGGATGATCCATAAAGTATAAGAAAATATTTAAAAAATGAAAAAAAAAAGTTGAAGATGAATAGACTACCTATTTAAAACTCTGAAATTGATTGAATGGAGAGAGAATTAGTTTGAAATTCAAAATTGGAATAATGAATCTGTTGAGAATAATGGGGGAGAAAATTTGGAGATGGAATCGTGGGTTGTGGAAAAATTTGAGGAGAGATTGAGGGCGAAAATTAGGGAATGGAAAAGGTCAATTTGGCTTCCAAAAAATAAAGTATCCGGTTAAGTTGAATTGGGGGAAAATAAGGGATTTTTGTATTTTAATAAAAGAGTAGGGAAATATTGAGAATAGGTAAAGTAATGTTGTGTACTTAAGTAATTTGTCCTTATAAATATTATCGGATTTAACATTACTAGTAAATCATACATAAAATTGAGACTATAACCTCAAAAAATTATGTAGTTTATCTTCTATAGCATGTTTAAATATATAAATAGGAGAACCTTTTTTTTTTTAACAATAAAAGTATTTGTCTAGAGTCGATTTTTTAGACTAATCATAACCTTTAAAACTCGGGAATGATGGATTAGTTCTTCTTAAGGATGACAAATAGAGAGGAGAGAAACTTCCTCTCTTTTTCTCTTCTTCACTTAAATAGCAGAATAAAATTATTTCGCGCAGAGCTCAAACTTGTGATCTTATCTGTGAGCTTACCTCGAGGAGCGTGATAGAATAAAAATCATTATATTGGTTGCGTTTGGTATGAAGTTGGAAACATTTTCTTTTGAAAATCAAGTTTCTTAAAAATGAGAAAAAATGAGTTTTCTAGTAGAACTAGAAAAAAACTTCTATATTAGTTGTGTCCTCCCCACCTTCTAACACACATCTGCACATCGTCCACACACACGGCCACACTCCATCTAGATTATACACAAATATATTTAGAATAATATTATTTGCTGACATACCGAACATAAAAAAAAAAAAAAAAACTTTCTATATTTTTCTATATAAAAAAAACATTTTCCATAATACCAAACTACCAATTATCAAACGAAAAAAATCCTTTTGGTCAGAATGGTAAAATAACATATATTTTAATTTGACACTATGTTATTTTACTTTTTTGAACATTTTTACCCTTTTAACTTTAATACTTTTAATTATATAAAATGGAAAATAGATCAATTTATTTTAAAATAAAAAGGATATTATAGACTTTTTAAATTTCTGTTCAAATTCTAACCAAATTTTCTGGTCAGTTACCATTACCCTTACCAAACACACTATTTATTTTCCTTTTGGTCCAATTATCCCCTTAATAATTGGGAAAGGAGTAAAATTTTAAGGCTATTCTTGAAAAGTGATTACTCCCAAAAAAGGTTAAAACTTTATGATAGCTAATCCACTCTTAATCATGAAGGATCAAAATAATAATTTTCCATTGCACATGCAACCCACAAAAATAATTAACTAGCCACCCAAACGTGGGGTTAAGGGTATCTCCTAAGCTTCTATTCACATCAAAATAATGACCTTTATGGCCCCTACCCCCCTTTAAATCCAAATTTGAAATCTTGAAAGAAACTTTAGCCAAAAATTTTATAGTACATTAATTAAAATAAAATTGGGACCCAATTCAAAAACTCCAGAATCAATTTCTCAAGAAAAAGGTAGATATCACACATAAAAAAGTCAAATCTGTAATAGGAAACAAAAAGAAAAGGAGGTGCAGAGAAAAGGAGAATCCTAGAAAGTGTTAAGAGGATCTAATAGAAGGTCATAGAGTCACGTGTTTACGTCAAATCATATAATTTTACAATTAAATAATAAACTTGAGGTAAATAATAAATTTATTAGTAATGATCAACACATCAAAAATAAAAATGTATATAAAAGATATATGTCATATGATAAAAGCTTATCCGTGTTTGGATTTATACATCAAATTAGTAAATGTGTGATATGTATTTATAATATAGCTTCAAATACTTAATTAATCATAATTAATTAAATCGTTGTATTCACTTTATTGAATTATAAAATCGTAATAAATTGAATTTATTTGATTTCAATATATAATGTAGCTAGAGCCTAGATTGCTATTTACCTATATTAGATTATCATAGTTTATCACAAACATCAATATAAGTAAGCCTTTTTATTTAAAAGTACCTCTTTTAAAAAAACTTAAATTTTATTGCTATAGTGGTGAGTCATATTAGGAAGACAAGTCACTTAGGTTAAGAATAATAAAGACTTCTTTATTTGATGACTTGTTTGTGTGACGACAAGATGAATAAAACTTGTGTTTTGGATTTTAAGAAAATACATAATATTATAAAATATTTTGCCTTTTAATAAGTTTTATTCAACATAATATCAAATTAATTAATGCTTCAAAATAAATATCGAATATAGTGCGAAAAGAAAAGATTTGATTGTCACCTAGTCAATACCCTCTCTGCTAAGAAACATCAAACTTTTCCTAATTATAGATGTTCTATTTTCAAAGATTTTTATAACACATATTATGGTCCAATAAATCAACACACAATATAAAGCCAAAAATAACGGCCTCTCTCTCTCCATATATAATTAATATCACTTACCTTTTTCTTTTTAAAGAAAAAAGAAAGGTATTTTATTAAATAAAAATCTTTGAAAATTTGGCACTATCAATTTTTGAACTCGACCTTGTTGACTTTCTTGCTTTTAGAAAATTGAGAAAATTATGAACATGATTTTAAGATGGTCTATACATGTTTGGTGGGAATTATTAGTAATCTTATCTATATGGTGTAGTGATGAAATTGTTTCATTCTTAATCAAGGGTCTTGGGTTCGAACCTTAGGAGAAAACTGTGTTGGGAGCGCCATCTCTGAATGGACATTGCAGTGACCGATTTAAATTTAATCGGAACTTCAATACGAGCTTCAGACACTAGATAAAAAAAATAACTATTAGCAATCTTACACATCAGTTCATATGTCATTAAAAGCATTCTAATTCTTTGCTTATTGATAAATTTTAATTTTAATTCTTGTGATATCTGATGATGCAACATTTAACATTTTCTTCATCAAATATTACAAAGATCAATATCCAAATAGTCACCAAAAGTGCTATTATCCCTTTTGTTTTATTTCTCACCAATTTCCTTTCAGTTTTGACAAAAAATTAAAACACTTTAATCATTATGTTAAATTCGTTATTCGTACCCATAATTACAAAAAGAGTAGTAAAGATAATGTAATTTTTATCCATTTGAAATCTATAGCCTACCTTTTGTTTGAATCTTGTATTTCCTCACCAAATTAATGTAGATGCTAATTAAGGAGAGATATGTTTGCTTTTGTTTCAAAATACTTATTGTTGACACCCAATTTTGACCCTCCACAATATAAATTAATCATTTCGAGCTTCTCCAATTTCAAACGATTCAAAATAATTAGTTTTATAAAATTTCTAAAAATAATAATAATAATAATAATAAAAATAAATAAATAATAATAATAATAATATAGTTTGCAAGATTTTTAAATAGTTTTGTCACTTTTCATAAATTTTAGATGATATATATGTTTTACATAATTATGTATATAATTAGTATATTTTATGATTATTCGGAAATCGTCTCAAAAAAGATTTTTATATTTTAAATATTAGGGATGGTTACAATTTTGAATTAATGAGTTTTATGAAATTCAAAATACTTTCAAGTTATTTTTAAAGTAATGTTATCACTTTTTAAATAAATATGTATATTTTTGCAATCACGCTATTTTATAAATATTTAAAAATCATCACAAAAGATTTTACATTTTGGTTAAATATTTTATTAATTTACTTTAAGTTATAGCTATAATTTTGAGTTAATTAGTTTTGTAATTGAATTAATTAGTTTATAGTTAAGTTAATTATTTTATTATTTCGTTAAGATTAAGAAGCTCATTAATTAATTTATATTAACTCATCTTGTTTAAATTTTAATCAAATTCACCAATTAAATTCAATTTGACTAAGTTTTGAACTTCATTCTTTTGCCAACATCTTAAACCCATCAAAAAACCAAGTTTGGGCCTTACTTCATAATTCCCAGCCCAACAACAATACACTCATCAGCCCACCTTATTCCCAACCTTATCAGCAGCCCATTCCACACAATACATACATCATATCAATTCCAATACCCAACAGTGTACAATATCAATCAGCAGCCGCGACCCCACTGCCCATACCGTCTTCTTCACGCAGAAATCCCGGCAAACCCGAAAATCCGGCAGTAAATCCCGGCACAACAGTGCCCGCCCATACGTATGTCATCCTCACGTCCAATCGTCCCCGTTTTCCCCCCCTTTTCGGAGTTTCAGAGCAACAACAACTCCCTATTACTTTTACTGTTGCCTCGAAAAGGAACGGGTAGATTCAAAATTCAAGCGGATTTTACCCAAAAATCAACCCTATTCTCGACCTATTTAAGATCCTTTTCTCGTTGTGTTTGGGGAAGTTCTGGAAAAAAAAAAAAAAAAGGAAATTTTTTAGAGACTAATTTACTACTCTAAAACAGAGGAATTTCATCAAAAGAAGGACGATTTATCCTCTAGATCATAAAAACTCTTCAGCTTCTTTTACTCGAATCCTTCAGGGATTTTCGGAATTGGGTGAAGCTCCGCTTGAAGGTGTGGAAATCACTACTCAGCTCGTCCTCACGTTTCAGTCGCTGCCCAGGAAGAGGTAATGCCTACAATACTCTTCAATTTATCTTCTTTTTTTTTTTTTTCCTACTTTGCTATGGTGTTTTGATAAATTGGAATCACTGTTTTGTTGTTAGGTGGTCGTTAATCGGTTTTGAATGTTGATAGCTTGTATATGCTACATGTATGCTTAAGTAATCTCTTTGGCTTATGGTTGGATATTGTTTTGCTCCTTCAACTTTATCATGGCAAGTTTTTATATTTTTCACTGCTCAAGCCTATTTCGGCATCTGCTTCATTTGCTTTCGAATGTTGAGTCCGCTTTGTTTTCAAGCATCTGTTTTCTCCTCTTTGTTTTAGTTATTTTTCATTTTTTCCCCTCATTTTAGTCATCATGTGTTAGGTGTATATTATATTAAAACCAATGTTTCCGTTGTGCTACTTGAAGCTTTGTTTTGTTTCCTTAGTAAAATATACGGCGGAATTCTCAGTTTCTTTTTTTCATTTTTGCTAAAAGTTTGAGGTTTAGCTGGCAGTACCTCTTTCACTATAAATTTCATGCTTTTCTTTCCATTTGGGTTTATGTCATACACTTGAATTGATGTTTCTACTTGAATGATATTTTTTATTCGATTCGTCGTTCTTCCCTAAGTTCTGTCGATATAGGATATAGATATGTGCGTTGTATTTATTGCTAGTTACCATACTTTCAAGTTTGAAAATGTCTTATGTTTGCTTGAAATTGTTGAAGATTCATACCCTTGTGACTTCATTATTGGTTGCTATTACTGTGTAATCTCATTTAAGTTTTCTGCCCTCTTTTATTTGTAGTGGGAACTTTGTTGACACTTCAATTAATTTCCAATTAATTATGCCCAGATTTTTTATCCTTTTTTTTAATATATAAATAGAAAGAGAGAAGGAAACAAATAATAATAATAAAAAGCAAGTTACAGTGATTGTTTACATTTGTGAATTTAGGATTTGCGCTTTGTCGTCATGTACGTAATTATTTCATTTTCTTTTTCTTTTGTTATTATGTTGAGTTGTCATGATCCATTTCTCCGTCCTAATCGTTTCATCTTGTTTTCTTTGCATAAATTCCCTCGGACCGAGTTCTTCGGACTCCTCTTTGCCTTGTATTTTGAGTTTGGGTTGAAACTCAATGATTTCCCTATTTTTTGAGTCAACCTTTGTTTATGTGGATCGTGGGGAGGCAGATATATAGGGTGAGAGCAGGTTACAAGTCCCAAAAGCCCAAAAAGGGATTATATACAATCTGTATACATTCAGTATACACCGATATACAGGTCAAAAATGCAAAAACACAGGGCGGAGGCGAAATAAAGGGGTTTGGAAGCAGGAGATACACGGAAAGAGCCGATATACATGCCGATATACACTGATATACATCAGCTGTATACCAAAAACGGGAATTGGGTTAAACCCAAAAATAGCAACTAATTTGGCCCAAGAAAAGCCCAAATTCAATTTCTCCCTTACTCTTTAATTATTTAATTGTGATTATTTATTGTTCGTTGTTTAACTCTAACTTTATAATTCTTAATTAACTTAATTAGATTCCCCAAAAGATGAGTTATTTTTGTTATGTTGGTCTACTTTTAATACCTTTTTTTTTGTGTTCATTTATTTTACTAATAAGATCTTATATCATTAATTGAATTAAAACTCTTTGTTCTTAAAAAGAAGGTTATTTAATGTTTTTCACTTAACACACTTTTAGTTCGTTTAAAATTATTTCAAGTTAAGGTTTCTCCCAAATAACTTTTAAAGGCCTATTCAATTAATTAATATAAAATACTTACTTAGTCATTGCTCAAAAGTTAGTCAAAACCTTTATCCTTCAATCAATTTAAAATGATTTTCATGCTTTATTGTGTTAAATTGGTTTAATTTATTTAAAAAATAAACCAAATAAATTCTAATTAGTCTAGTTTTGTTAATTTTCTAATCACTTGCACCTTAATTCAAAAACTTTCATTTTAGGTCTCTTCTTCTAAAAAGATAGGATAAAAATGGTTCATTTCTTAATTATTTTCTCAAATTTAATCAAATAGTGTAAATTATTATGTTAAATTATTCTTCTAAAAATAGTCAAATACATTTTTTAGTCAAATCGCAGGTCAACCGCATGTTAGCGGGCACTTCGAATGCTTAAATCCTTCTCGAAGTGTAAATTGAACCCCGAACCCTCTTTGGTATTTTCAAATGATTTTTTCTGTTTAAATCTTTGAAAATTCTAAGTTTTTTCTTGATTTCTTTAAAAAATTAAGTGGCGACTCTTTCCTAAGTATTTTTCTCTAATTGTTTTATACTTAGAACATTTCAAAAAGTGATTTTTTCTAAAGATAGGAATAATTACGGCGCGACACTTATCATCCGTATTAAAAAATATAGAGTATTTCTTAATATTTATGAAAAAATTGCTGAAAATATCATAAATTAAAATTTAAAAAAATCAATGAATATTTAGGCTGAGGCGTGGATATGTCTTTTTCTTTAAGAAGATTCAAGCTCACTATGGTATGTTTTTTATCTATCCAACAATATAATTCTTGATTTGTCCCCTTTGAAATACAACTGCTCAAAAATGTGTGAGTCAAACATTCTCCGAACTAGTTGAAGAGTCAAAAGTTTTGCCAATAAGAACATCTTCCTTCAATATAGAATTAATCTCTTTTGTATACTAGTAAATGAAATAGAAATTTAGAATATTTTTCTTTGTCGTGATTCTCTTTTTCACTATACTAACCTCAAAATATAAGCACAATACTATATTTGTAACATAGATTAAATTAATAAAAATTCATGATTTAAAAGAAATAAAAAGAGAAGATAAACTTGATAATGCAAAGGGGGAAATAGGTATTTAAAATAGTCAATTAGGATAAAAAATGAAAAAGAAACATTTATTGTTCTTAGTTTTTAAAGCAAAGTTTGAGACACGATTTTCACCATATTTTTTTTATCCATTTATGCTAATATGTCATGCACGTGTTAATATTAAAATGTACACATATTCCTAATAATAAATTTTGAATGAAAAAAATATATATTTTAAGACATAATAAAAACAAAATAGTCAAACAACTTTTCTCATTAATATTTTCTTAAATTATTAACAAAATAAAAAATATGATAATTAATTTGAGACGAAGAAGCACCAATCAACAAATACTTTGCTGATAAAATGCCAACAAAATATCACAAATATATATAAAAGGAAAGAGGTTAAATTACGTAAGATTTCAATGTAATTTTTGCATAGGCTACTGAAGATTAATTAAACATTATACCAAAAATGGAATCTTTTATTTCTCCCAAAAAATATAATAATTAAATTAAACAATTTTAAATCTTGGCATTCAAGTTAGTTGACTGGCCTTCAACTCTCTGTGCTCCTTGACTGGTAGCATTTGACTGTTACCCAACACATGCATCAATAAATGTACTAAATTAGTTAATTAAATATTTAATATTAATTTTGACATAAAATTTTCAATTACATATCTAGACACTATGTAAAAGTATTATAATTGATATTATAGTACTAAATATGGTATTATGATGATTCAATTAATTTCTATTTATATAAAATGTAGTATCACTAATTGACATTAATACTTTGAATGTATACTCAGAGATCATTCTACACTATCAAAAAGTCTAAAAGTAACGATTTTGAGATTGTTTCACCTTTAATAAAAAACATTTATATAAAAAATTTACATGTTGAAATTGAAAGATCTTTTGACATGTGCATTTAATTGAATCAAATTTAAATTTTGTATTACTTAACATCAATGATCATTTCATGTTAATAAAATATACGTAAACTTTAATTCTTGCGTATACATTAATATAATAATATAAAGAGTGGACTGTAAATTTTTGTATTTCAAACAAACCTAATAACTTTTACTTAGACTATTTCCTCTTTTGCTTGATTTATTATCATACACCGGGGTGAATTTATATGCTAAAAATGAAACATGTGAATTCGTGATGTTTTCATAAAACTAATTGTTTTATGCATATATATTTTTATAATTAGTATATTATTATTTGATGAAACTCATACTACAAAAAAGTTTAAAAATTTAATTGATTGAGTGTTTGAGATATTTATCTAAAGAACTAAGGGATCAATTCACTTTTTATACATTTTTTCCTTCTTTTTTGGGGGGTACACCTATATACTTTTTAAATCCGCCTCTAAATTAATATTGTCACAAAAGGAAAAAACATATTTTCCCTGCATCAAAATTTTTCCTTTTGGATGAAACGCCCATTAGAGGGCCCAATATAGATGTGGGCAATACATTGTGGAACATATTTATTTAGAGCAACTTACATAAATGACTACATTTATAGGGTTATTGAAGTTTAATAACTATAAGTATGTTATTTACTAAAAATGACTATATTTTATATGAATATCTAGCTGTATTTGTGTATTTTTTTTAATTATACAGTGATACAATTAAAATTATAGTGCATTAAATAAGGTAACTGAATCCCTTTAATTAGGTCATGAAATTTTAACTTCCCATTATTACATTAACAACTAATGATTACATAGTCAATGTGTATACTCTTGGATTCCAATTACTTTTTTTAAAAATTTGGATACATTGTATTCAAATTTTCATTGTCGCTATTATTTTTGTTCAAGCGTAAAGGTATTTCCCATAAATTTCTTTAGTTAAATTGGTTTATTGTAATTGTGAATGAATCTTGTTTGTTTCGATTTCAAATACGCGAACTCCATGACAAGCATAATTGTATCCCTAAGATTGCTCAATACAATTGTGTTGATATATCAATACAATTGGACAATCTAAAAAAAGATGACAATGAGTTACTACAATATGATTATCCAAATGTATATGTATTTCACTCTATAAAAAAATAGATGTGTTGTATAAGTATACATTCAAATCTATGCAATGTATTTATGTATCCAAATGCACTTGTATTTTCAGTTGGACAATCCATGAAAAAATAACAAGTATTCAAATGTATATGTATTTTACTGTGTTCAACATTCAAATACAATTATATGTGTGTAGTCAAGAGAATAAAATGTATTCATGTATTTGATTACCTAGTCAATATACTCTTGGATTTCAATTAGTTTTAAAAAATTAGATACATCATACACAAATTTTCATTGTCGTTATTGTTCTTGTTCAAGCATAAGGTATTTCACATAAATTTCTTTAGTTATATTGATTTATTGTAATTGTGAATGAATCTTGTTTGTTTCGATTTCAAATACGCGAACTCCATGACAAGCATAAATGTATCCCTAAGATTGCTCAATACAATTGTGTTAATATATCAATACAATTGGACAATCTAGAAAAAAAATGACAATGAACTATACTACGATATAATTACCCAAATGTATATGTATTTCACTCTATAAAAAAAATAGATGTGTTGTATACGTATACATTCAAATCTATGTAATGTATTTATGTATCCAAATGCACTTGTATTTTCAATTGGACAATCCACAAATAATAACAAGTATTCAAATGTATATGTATTTTATTTTGTTCAACATTCAAATACAATTATATGTGTGTATCAAGAAAATGAAATGTATTCATGTATTACCTCATTTGTATCAAAGTGAATTTTTTTAAAAATAGATGTGTTGTATACGTATACATTCAAATCTATGTAATGTATTTATGTATCCAACGAAATTGTATATTTGAATTCTGGTGAAAATAACTTCTTCAAACAAAACCCTACGAAAATTGAGAAACATATATATGTATAAAAATACAAACTTCATATAAACGAGAAAAAAATGCAATTAGAAAATACCCAATGAACATGAATAAAAAAAATCGTTCCTACAATCATGCAAATGATCTTGAATTAGAAGAAAATTGCCGGGGGGGGGGGATAATAAAAAGAGACATTGATACGTATTTATTAAAAGAGAAAAATATTGAATAAGGTAAGTAAGGTGAGCATAGCACCATAAAACGTGCATATTGCATTAATTAGGTGTGTAGTGATATCTTTCCTATTTAATAATTATTTAAATACATATAATTTTTAAAAAAAAAAAAAATTGACAATTCATGGTTAATTAAGTTTGCTAATTAATATGTAAGTATATCCATATAGCTTAAAATAAAATAAAATATAGCTATATACATTGAATATAAATTGATGTTTGCTATATTCTGTAGTTTTTCCTATTTATTTTCAGGCCAACTTGTAGGCCCAAGACTTGTAGAGGTATACTTTTAAGAGAAAAATATCAGAAACAACAAACAAAATAAAATTTTATAGCTATAGTTTTGATAATTACGTTTCATAGCTATAGTTTCATTTGCTATGGAGGTTGTGGTTGTATATTTCTATCTGTTTGTATATTTCGCTTGAGAATATACAAATAAGGTAAGTATATACAAATTATGTAGTTATCTATTTAGGAATTTTTAAGAACTTTGTTTGTATATTTCGCTTGTCAGTATAAAAATAGGGTAATTTATTATGAATTCATAAATTATATACAAATAGCTAGGGTAAACATATAAAAAAATTCTGGATTCATACCATCCAGAACCGAATTATACAAATTCAGAATTTATACAAATCAGCGAATTATACAAATCAGGCTGGTAACAAGAATGGGTGAGACCATAGCTGCGAATTAGAAATTTCCCTAAATAGTAGCTATATCATTTAATATGATTTAAATATTTGTTATTCTGCAAAAATTTCCCTACATTTAAATGAGTTTAGGTTTACTTAAAGCTAACTAACACGATTTTTAATTATATGTGTTATTTAATTTTTATCTTTTATTAATTGTGAATTCAACACATATAATTTCAATGTCTATGAATGAAAAACTAACACATACTAATTAAAAGACATAGGTTTTATTTCATTTCATATGATGATAAAGATAATGAAATGTAAAGTTAAAATCATAGATATAATTAGCAAGACATAGTTGGTCAAACATCGAAACTTAATGAAGAATTTTACTAATCCTCTAAAGGAGTAAAATCACTACCAAGGATCTCATATGGAAAAACAGTACCACACTCCTTTTGTAGTTTCGCCACACCTTCAACTTTCTCCATTGCTACTTTCGGGAGCTCTTCCAGTTGTAGAAGCTCATGATACTTCAGTTCTTCTGTGGGAGTTTTTAGCAATCTTTCAATGTTGGTAGGCTTCATCTTGGTTTCCACAACTAAACTTTATTTTGAGGAAGTAAGAAAATGTGATATAGAATATCGATATCACGTGTGTATTTATAGTGTTAAAAAGCTACATTATTTGATAAAAATGAACTCATGTACAATAATTATGTTTCTATAAGCAGTAGCAAAATATCTTGGATTCCCTTTTATTTATTTTAAGCTGTGAAAAAAATATGTACAGTAATTTAGTGCATTTCCAAGTTTAGATCCTTTGTATAATTTATTTGACCCTCAACTTTGGACCTTCATATTTTTAATTATTGATCAACCTTCTTCAATTCAAAATATAGTAAAATAAGTATTTATAAAAGTCAAAAATATTTTTAAAATCATTTTGACTTTTATTTTGTCGTTTTAAGCATAATATTCTAATATATATTAGATACATTTAACATATAATTATAAGTAATAATAATGTCAATTTTAGTAATTTGAAAAATCAATTTATAATCAAAACAAATATTTCAACTTGTCAAATTAATATCATTCACTACTTAATTACTGATAAGTTCATTATTGCAAATGATTAGGTACCTTGTTGATTCAAGATGTTTAACTCATTAATTATAAGACATAGGGCGAATTTAAATGCTAAAAATGGAACATGTGAATTCGTGATGTTTTCATAAAATGAATTTTTTTAGCCCTAATTTCGGTTTTAAATAGCCCTTGGTTCTTCATTGAAAAGGGGGGGATTTTTTTTCGAGTTGGAAATTCTTGACTAAAGCGAAAAAAAAAAGAAAAGAAAAAAAGTTGGGAGTTTCTTGAGCAAATCAATTTTTTACACTTGAGAAAAATTCGAATACAATTTTCTAGTCCTAAGTTCTTGAATGGGTCTTTCTTTGTTCGAAATCGGTTTGGACATTCTGATTTACGGCTTGAGTTTTGAGGTTTTTGAATCCTCCTTTGGTGTGAAGTCGCTGCTCATTCTAGCTTGTTTGTCCAGTCGCTGCTCGTCAAAAGGTAAACTACTCCTAACTCTCTTATTCTTTAGTCTCCAGTATATGTTGCGTTGAGTTGTGCTCTACTTGGATTTCGAGATGCTTGTATGAGATGTTTAAGGCTAGGTGTTGTCTTTATTCTTCATCTTATTTCTCTAAATCTTGTAGGACGAGCTTCGCTTCTAAGATAATTTAGTATGTATTTTGAAATTATTTTCTCTATTTGTCGTCTTGTTTACTAGTTAATCACCACAACACTGCTCTGTTCTTATTTCCATTGAAATAATGTTCATGCTTGTGTTGCTTTTCCTCAGATTAAGGTCAGCTTTGCTGTTAAAATAGCTCTCTTGCATTCGTTCTTGAATTAAAAAATGTCTGTGCCACGAATGTCACTTGTTATTTAGTTTTATCTTTGTTAAGTTGGACACTCCTGTTCAATAGTGCTATCTTTCGTATGTTGTTCTGCTGCTTGTCTTTTGTTCCCCCATGTTCGCGATTAAGTGCATCGTAGGCTGATTTATTCTTCAAATAAATTGGGAACTATGATTGGTTTAGTTATTTCTTTCATGGTGTGAACTATATTGATTCAAGTGTGATTACATCTTCTTCCTTAGCATGGTTTTAAGTCCAATCACTGATATAGAATATTAGTTAGCTAAAGAAATCTAATTCGTCATTTTAGAATTGCTAAGAATATAATAGTTGGTTTCATACTATGCAATTTTTGTTGTCTTAGATACTAGATCTTTCCTTTAAAGCATATTTTTCTTTTATATAATTTAAATGCATATTGGTGTTTAATCGGCATCATAAGTGATATATGTGATTGTGTATAAACCTTTCCTGGTCAATTTTGTTTGCTGTATTGTTTTAATTGTTCAACTCCTATCTGTGTGAAGAGGATTTTAGTCATGCTAATCATTTTGTTTATAAATATCTCTTGGTTAAAATAGTGGCTTAGACTAATATATTTGTCTGCACTTGTATGCTTCCGTCTCAACCATGTCTAGCAAGTCCATTTTTTTATTCTCCCTCTTCGACAGTGATGGCCAATTATCCATGTTGTTAAGGTCATTGCAATAATTTATTTTAACAGACACTACTTTTGAGTTGCTATTTTGAATACTAATCTAATCCTCATTTTCTTTCGTTGCATGTGAAATTTGCTCAAGTCCTCACGAACTTTACCCCTGCATTTCCCTTGGGCCATGGAGGCCCAAAAATTCTTTTACCGAGTCAGATCCCCCCGAAAATTCGATGAACAGGGTTCGAAGCAGATATGCAAGATTGTATACACTAGTATACATCTAGTGTATACGAAAGAGGAAAAATGGGCCTAAAGGCCCCCAAATTTCGAAATAAATTGTATTTTGTTACTTTTGGGCCCAAGCCCACTTATATGTTTATTATATTGTTAGAATTTAGGACAGGTGGCGAGAATTGGGCCTTTTGGTCCAAAACGAAATTAGGCCCAAGTGTTGGTCCAGGCGGACAGAAAAACCAAACTTGGGCCGAGTCTCTTTCCCTCTTCATTTTTATTATGTTTATTTACTTGTTAATATTTGTTGTTAATCTTAAGGTTGAAAATATTCAAATCCCCGAAAGACACCCATTTGAATTAATTACTTAACTAAATTACTCATTTTTCACTTGACTTAAAAAAATAAAAAATAAAATAATAAATAAATAAATAAATAAGTTTATAAAATACTTCACTTAGATAATATTTCATTATTTTTTCTATTAAAATGGTCATAACCGTAAAATAGTTCATCTTTGCAAGTCAAACTAAGTTAAAATTATTTTAGCCAAATAATTAATTGTCGGATAACCGTGTATTAGCGGGCATTTCGGATGCTTTCAAACCCTTTCCGAAATGCTAATAAGAACCCCCGAACCCCTTTTATATTTTCATTAGATTTCTATTTTGATCTTTTGAAAAAAGTAGTTTTCTTGATTTTTCTTAAAAATCAAGTGGCGACTCTAAACCAGTTTTAGTCTATTTTCCTAATAAAACAGTCCACATTTCGGACTTAGACTTTCTAGTTAGTTATTAGTTCATTAGTTTGGGGTTGTATTCCTTCTTGTTTAGACTGTTGAACTTTAGATGTTTTGGTACATTAACTTTCAGGTTCTAGGTGTATTTTTCGCATTGTTTAGTCTTTAGATCTTTTGGAAGTTTATGGAAACTTCAGTCTTTAGCTATTTAACTTGCTTCCGTAACTTAAATTCTTAGTTTTTGGTTTAGTTGCTTGGTTTGGGTTGTAGTAGTGGTTCTCCCATCGGAGGGTTAGTGTGGGTGCCAATCACGACGGTCTGGGTCGTGACACAGGATGACCCCAAAATAATGTTATAACACGTTTAATTTAATTTATAATTAACTTGTTTCAATATAGCCCCAAAATATTATTGATGGGCAGGTTGACCCCAAACTATTCTTATAACACGTTTACTTTAATTTATAATTAACCTTTTTCAACATAACCCCAAAATGTTATTGATGGGCAGTTTGACCCCAAAAAAGCACATAATTCTTATACAATGAAACAAGATTAGCTAAGAATATTATAAGATTAGATTAGATGATCAATTCAATGTAAAGAGCTAAAATAAATTGTACGAATAATTAGTACGTTTAATTGAATCACCCTATATACTCCACTAATCTCTAATATAATTTATCTAAAGATAAGTTTTCTAATCTTAATTCTTAACCCAAAAAAAAGAGAGAAGAGAATATAATCTAAATATTTGATCCCTTAGGGACCTTTTATAAATATTAAATGGTGCCCAAAAATATGTATTATTTTAAATTCTTTTTTTGATATTCAATCTGATTATCTTATAGAGCTACATTAAATTAAATTAATTGTTCCAAAATTGTGCAAAAAAATACGGTAGATTACAATTCTTCAGATCATATCAATATGATGAAAATGTGCACATTAAAATATTTATATGTAATTTAAATCTTTATTTTAAATATTCTCCTGTCTTAAAATTTAAAATACAGCACTCAACGAGTAGAAATTAAAAATTCTACCTCATAACTAATATTTTGCATTATTAATAATTTAATGAATGTATACCCTACAAAATAATTTTACTGTATGGGAAAAGACTAGTTTCTATTATTTCGTTATACGTAGAGCCAAGTGCATAAGCAAGTGACCTCACATCAACTCAATGGACACTATAAACCACATACTTAAAATCATTTTAGTTTTCTTTTCTTTTTCAAATTTTATGTTTAATTTCATCTAAAATAGAAAAGGTGTTGTGATTTTCTCGATTATATATGGTGAAATTTAAATAATCTAATTGAAAACTCGACATAATTTTTGAATTATGAAACTTAATAATTTTTGCAAAACATCATATAATTAATATTACTTTAATCAAGAAACATACCTGAATGTATAGCGCTTTTGAATTATTTTCAGCGGAGGTAATTTAACTTTAATATAATTTGATTTTTCCTTTTGTATTGAGCTCTTTCTCATGTTTTTTATGGGAATAACTGTGGGAGATGGCTTATTTCTTAAGACTACTTTATACTTCAATTACCGATAAAATAGATGTATTTAACTAAGATACTATTCTCTTGATACAACATGAAGCCATAATATAATGAACTATAGTATTTATATATGGAGAATGATCACATAAGCATAATGCAAACGCAATATAAGTGTGACACGTGTCAACATACAAATCTACTCTCATGCATGTGTAATGACACGTTTCACGTTTCTCAACCACTTTATCGTACTAATTAAACACTTCCTAATCGTGAAATAGCTAGTCACTTAATTCTTCACTTTTTATCAAAGTAGAAAAAATCACTTAATTACCTCATAATAAAGTTTGACCAATATTTTTTAGGTAATTAACTAACTCTTTTATTTATTTAAAATCCAACAACTTTTTATCACTTGAAACATATATTATACCAAAAGGAGGTCAATACACATGCATGCAAAAATTAAAAGCTGATGAAAAGAAAAAAGAAGACTTGAATTATTTTTCAAACAGCCATCGTTTGACCATTCCAGATACACTGCATCAAAACTTTGGTCTAAAAATATAAAGAAGTTTCTTTTTCACCACGTGGGAACATTTTTGGACCCTAGGATATTCCACGTGGCTTATTCTCCACCTTCCATTTTTTAAAACCAAAGACCAAAATTGTGTACCCTCTTATAAGCGCCAAATCACTTGGCCACCTTATATATATATATATATATATAGTCCATTAATAAGACATGAAAATAAAATTAAACATGGAACAAGATCCTAGCAATGGAAGAAGAACGAATGGTGGTGGTGGTGATGGTGGAGAGATCAAATATCGAGGCGTACGGAGGCGTCCGTGGGGGAAATTTGCAGCGGAGATACGTGACTCAGCGCGACAAGGGGCACGTGTATGGCTAGGGACATTTAATACTGCGGAAGAAGCAGCAAGAGCTTATGATAGGGCGGCATATTCAATGAGGGGACATTTGGCTATACTTAATTTTCCTGAGGAGTATAATTTACCTAGTAGCTCTTCACATTTTTATAGTGCGGGTTCTTATTCTTCATCATCAATGGCTTCATCATCATCGTCGTCGTCAAGGCAAGTTCTTGAATTTGAATACTTGGATGATAAGTTGTTGGAGGAACTTCTTGATTGTGATGAAGAGCCAAACAAGAGGAAATAAAGATCATTTCAAATGTGGCGGAGGCATGCAAGAAGTTTTTTACTAAAAAAGTTCATCATCTATCATATATACGTTAAAGAAAAAGAAATATTTTCATCTTTATATGCATTATATTTTTTTTTAATGAAAAATGGGTTCGTCTAAACCCCCTTCTGCCCTTCTAGCTTCGTCCACTAATTTGAATAATGTACTTGGTCTGAATCCCCTTCCGCCCCTATAGCTCCGTCCACTAATTTAAATAATGTTCTAGGTCTATTTAATTATAATATACTCTATTTTAATTTCACTATGATTTTTTTTTGTGTTTGAATGTAGCAATCAATTTGTTGCTACAATTCTTGTAACTCAATGTACTACTATATTTACTAAATGCAAATGTTGAAAGGTCAACAAAAGAAAAATTAAAGTCTTTGTGATCATAAATATTAGTATTGTCATTTCTCTCAACAATTTTTTAGCTATATGCTTTTTCATATATTTTTTGTCAGGTATACCACTGACAAAAAGAAATGCAAGTTGATAAAAAGTTTGTGGCCCTTGATTATTTCTTCATTAGGTTGACAATTATATGCTGACAAGTGACACCTAATAAAATTGAGTCCATGACTCCATGTCCAATTTTTTTAAATATCTGTCACATTCATGCTGCATATATTTGGACACAATTTCTACTAATAGTAAGGGATCATTAATAGGCCTCTATACAGGTCTATATTTATTTATTTTTTCATTTATATTGGGAACCAGTACTGAAGAGACCGCGAGAATTGAACTCATACCTATCGGTACTATTAGACGGTAAAGTCTTATCGTCATTATATGCAAGTCATGTTTTGTGTATTATTGGTTTGATTTGTCAGTTTATGATTTATAGATATATTAAATCGATAACGAAATCAATAGAATATTCGTTATTAATTTTTGGTTAATTGATTCTTTGTTCTTTAACGATTTGATTATTATTTAATCGATAAGAAATTATTTGTGCCTCTTATAAACAAATTTTGCTTTATGATGATCTTGTTTTCATTTGATCATATATATGTAATTCTTAATCAATTTCTCTGATACATTTTTAGTGCACTTTGACGTAGAGGTGACAATTAGTCCATGAAATCATAACACACTTAATTCATTTAAGTTTGAGTTGATTAATTATATGATCAATTATCATTTTTTGTGTTTTATTAGAAGGAAAATATTTTTCGATGTTGTCATGGCTGATTTAAATGAATTGAGAAATGTTTTCCTAATAGATTTTATTTTCTCAAATTTAAGGATAATGACTTCCCGCATAAAATTAGAAAAAAATAATTTTAAATCTCTTTCAATCTCACCACCTAATTCGAGATCAGGGATACGACCTCGACCTAGGAAACGACTCCTAATCCCGACTTTTGGATCGTGGTTAGGAGTGGGGTCCCGAATCAAGGTTGGTTCTTGGGTCCCAGGTCAGGGTCAGGAGTCAAGTCCTGAATTGAGGTTGGAAGTCAGGTACTGAGTCGGGATCGAAATCAAGATTCGGGTCCCAGATCAAGGTCGGATCTCAATTAGTCTCAGGTTAGGATCGAGAGTTGGGTCTCAAATCAGAATTAGGAGTCGTGTTTTGTGTTCGTGTCGGGAGTCAAGTCCCAATTATGGGTTAATATCGTGTTTTGGGTCGGATCCGAGTTAGGGTCGAAAAATAAGTGATTTTCTGTTACTTACTAACCAAACACTAAAAGTCAATTAAGAAAGCCATTTATTTTTCAAGAAAAATAATTTTCTATGAAAATAATTTTCCTTGGTACGAAACAAACCATGGGCAAAGAATTTTCGATGCCTATATATAAAAAGTAAAAGCTTATCCGGAAGGTATAAAATGTATATATATACCTGCTGAGTATTCAGTTTTATCAATGTTCTTTTATAAATAAGTATAAAGGGTAATCTTTTTAAAAATTAATATTTTTCGAGTAATTTCTTATGCTTCATGAACACACATCCTAAATTACCAAAAAAAGAAAAAAAGAATATATAAAAAGCTAATCACAATGTTTATTTAGGGAAGTAAAACACAAACTTAATTGATAAATATTAAAGGTAGCGTTGTATCGTTCCTTAATTAATTAATTAATATAATTAGTCGTACTTAGATAACATTCGAAATTAATTTTTGGCATAGGTACCTTATCATGGTGTCACCATAGATGTTCGTGTTCCCATGCACGTAATCTTAAAAGAAGATTCATAATTTATTAAAGAAAATCATATATCGAAAATTTCGAATGTTATCATCATCATATTAGATATTCGATATTTAAGCAAAAAATATTATTATAACGACATTTGTTTATAACCTATATAGAAATATTTGAGAAGGTGGGGTCTGGGGAGATGGAGATATGAGCGTCCGATGAAAGGGAATGGAGACAGGAAGATATAATCAATGTAAAATATGTCACTTGTGAAATTCGTTTTTCTAATTTTCTTCGTTTTTAAGTTTTCTGAAAATTAACTTTCGTACTGAACAACTATACCCAAATTGCTTACTTTTAATCTTGAACATTTTCAGACAATAATCCCTTTTTACTAAGAAATGGCATCTCCTTATTATCATGTGTTCATTTTGAACTTTATTCTTTTTTTCTATTTATTCTTTATTTGAATGAGTCAAAGGGGAATAATTATAAAGTGATTCACCTCTTAAAAACACAGTGATTTCACTAGAAAAAGGAACAATTTGATTTTCCTTATTTTGCACAAGAAATGCATTTTAAATTGGACATGTATGATGTATATTAAATTTGGAAAAAATGGTTCGAAATATATCTAAATTTTGACCGAAATTACTGTAACAAATTCAATCTTTGGGCATGACCTATTACCCCTGCACTATTTAATAATGTATTTTAAAGATATATAGGTGTCCACGTGGACATCATAAATATTGCATCATGATAAATAGTAACTTGTCCAGCTGGACACTTATATGTTTTTAAAATACACTATTAAATAGTACTAGGGGGTTATAGGTCCTGCCCAAAGTTTGAAATTGTTACAATAATTTTGATCAAAGTTCAAATATATTGTAGACATTTTCCCCCTTAAATTTGCCCAAATGTTCATCCTATATGTTCTTGATAAAATTGTTTTTAGTTGCAGATTTTTTTCTTCTTTCTATTACTTAAAAAAAGTGAGTCGCCAGGTTAGATATAAAATACTATGCTTTTTGCTTTGGCAATTAAATATCCAACCCTTAATCGCAATGATTCAATTTCAAAGAGTGAAGCTCTATCAATTAAGTTATCTTCCTAATTAGCCAAATTAATAGTGTACATGTAATAATTAAATGCTCTCTTTATTCTTTTTCCTGCACAACTATGTCATCTTAGCTAGATTCGAACCAAAGATCTCATCTATAAAGTAAATTATCGTATATAAGATTATATCAATTGGGATATATTTAAATTTTGATTTCTACCTAGGCTCCCTTCAAATTGGTGTGTTTAAAACAACTTTTGTTTGGTCATAATCAACATTTTTTTTGGGTGTGTGGAGGGGGGGGGGGGATACTCACCTGTTTATGGTAAAGGAATTGACAAATGTATCTCATTATTAAAAAAAATTCACTCTATTTTAAAATTATTTTTTCAAGTAATTATCTGATTATACCATCTTTATCTTATCCTATTTCTTTCTTGACTTATTCGAGGAATAAATTAAAGATTGTTTATTCCTTCAATATGTCTAAAGTAAACAATAGACGATATAATCAAACTTACTATTTCAGCATTTCACCTTCTCAACAACGATACCATAACAACAATTCTTATCAAATATCAAGAAATGTATAGAAATCACAATAAGAAAATAAATCATCTCAAATTCTCGATAGCCATATATAACTAGAAATTTTATTGATGGTGCTCAAGATTTAATAGTACATTAACAAACAAAAAAAATGCATCTTATATATATAATATAGTTTTTCCGCATTAGAGCTTCAATTAAATCTGAATCGCACACTGCAGGATTCATTCTGAAGGTGGCGCTCCCAACATGATTTACTCCAAACTCAGAACTCAAATTCAAGACCTCTGATTCAGAGTGGAGCAGTCCCACCAGTGCACCACACGACCTATATTGTTGGTAGGTACGTATTCATCACTTGATCACCCTTAAATCTATATAGCTTATTCATTAGCTTTTCCAAGAGGAGATTAATTAATAAAAACAAAGTTTTGCATATTGATGATGATTAATAAGCTTAAACTAAACAATACATTACATGAAACTCAAATTAAAATATAAAAAAATCTCCTTCTAATTAATACCAAAGAAGGATATCACTAATAAAGTTTACAATACTTAACCTTATTTTCTTTTTGTAATTTTTGGATCTTCTACACCAAGAAGTTCTTCAAGAACACTATTATCAAGACACTCAAATTCAATAATATCCCTACCTTTATAATTTGTTGTTGATGATGAACTAATTCCTTTTCCTCTTGGAATATTATTATTTGAAGTAACATTATTTGTTGATGAACAAATAATTGAGTTATTATTATTACCATAATATAAAGGAGGACAAGAAAGTTGATTATAATACTCATTAGGAAAATTTAGAGTAGCAAGATGTCCTCTTAGGTTAAATGCTGCCTTATCATAAGCCCTAGCAGCCTCTTCAGCAGTATCAAACGTTCCGAGCCACTGTCGGGAACCGGGCCTGGTGGTTGGATCACGTATCTCCGCCGCGAATTTCCCCCACGGCCGCCTACGAACGCCGCGGTATTTTACTTCCTCCTTCTCTTGCATGGCTTTTTTTCCTCTAGATGAATTTCCCTCCATGCTATAATATTATGTATGTTATACTTACTTTTTTTTTCTTATTTGATAACATAAGGATATCTATATTTATATAGAGGTCTATGGGATAGTGACACATAAGAAATTAATTGTAGCAGGACATTATTATTATATTCCAAGTTCTATATATGGAATTACTCCTTTACGATTTTATTTTATGTGTTTTAGTTTAATCAAATATAAAATTTAGGAAAATAAAAAAAGAGTTAAATCTTGTACAATAATATTGAATATGTCATGTTTTTCTTATAAGCACTAGCAAAATCGGATTTTTTTGAAGTACTAAACATAAAAGAAAAAAGTCAAGAGGATTTAACAGATAATATATCTATATAAATATTTACTTGTCCACCACTGCCCATAAGGGCAGGGGTTTACTTTATTAGAACCCCTTTCGGAGGAAAAAAGTTGATATTTTAATTTATTTTTTTTACTAGTTCATGTGTCTACTTCTTCAGATTTTGAACTCTGTTAGTAAAAATTGTGACTCCAGTTCTCCGCCACTGCATAAGGGAGTATCATTATGTCTAAAATTAATAAGAGTACTTGGATTAAAAAGTTACCAAACATAAAAATAGATATAAATTCCTTGAAACAAACTAAAAAAAACAAAGTAAGACAATTGGTATAGGAGTAAGATAAGTTTCTTCAAAATTATGATGAAATTCAATAGTTCGAGCGGATTCTAATATGTAATATTCAAGAGATATTTATAAATTGATTTTTACTGCTAACACTTTATATCCATATACTGTTTTTGACTGGAATTATTTTATTCGAAATATCGGGAAAAAAAAATTAAAAAAATTAAAACATATTTGACTAATGTGTATTTTTAATTTAATTTTTGAATTAAGATTAAATTATCTTTGTTTGGTGTCAAACTCGAGTTTCCTTGATTATATTATTAAAAATTATAGGAGAACAGTAATTTAATTACATGGACTTAGATAAGATTCCAAAATCTTACAAGATCTAATTTACTATATATGGGAAGATTTACCTTAGATGTGTAAAAAATCCGTTTAATAAGTATCAATTTTAATTCCAATAAATTGGACAAAAAAAACATATAATCCTATGAAAAAATTATTTAACATAGTTGAAATAATTGAATTTGAAATGTCATACAAATGAGATCAATTTTTGTATATATTAGACGCAAAGAACATTTTCAGTTATAAAAAAAAATCAAAAAATCATTATTCAATAAATATATATTATATATAGTTAATAAAGTGTAAATCCAACCACTTATAAATTAAAGGCTGAAAGACGATAAATTCAATTGATTTGAGTCTAAAAGAATCAAATAAAATATACTCCATAAGACATTACTATAGTATTTAAACCAAAAAAGTCAATACGAATGTAATTATACGTGTGGAAGCGCTCAATAATTAGGGGCCACAAATTCAACAATTTAAGTTCTTTTTGGCTATCTATGAAAGTGGAATGGTCAAATCGTTCAATAAGAAGTTCTATTTGATTTTATTCACATGTTCAACAAAAATTAGGAGCCACAATTTCATTGCTTAAAAATACTTTTAATTGATACTAAGTATTTAGAATTGTGGTGTGGTGATAAGACTGTTTCACTCTTAATTAAAGATCTTGGATTCATGCCCTAGATACGGAGAAATTTTTGTTGAAAACGCCACTTCCAAATGAGTCTTGCAGTGCGCGATCCAGATTTAAGGATGACTATGATGAGAATATGTTTTAAGGATAGTACTTCTCTCTTTTATCACAACAAAGAAAATTATGCACAGTTAAATACTTAAATCTCGGTATAATAACTTCGTTTTATTTTGAAACATTTTAACTGTTATAGCGGAATGATGTTATAGAAAACATATAATAAATATTACATAACATAAAAAATCAATTTTAAAGAAATTTGATTGTTATAGTGAATTGTACTTATTACAAAGGACGATTGCTATAGAAAAATTTAACGATATATTTATAAAATATTATGAATAACTTTATTAGTGAATTACCACTCTATTTTCTCGCTCGTTATTCCTAATTTTGGTTTTCCTGACTAATTCATTTGGGTATGTTGGTACTAATTTTTGGTTAATCTCTCACTTTTATGGTTGGAAAATAATAATTGAAGTGCTCATTGGTTTATGGAAATGAAATGACAAATATGTTTTTCAGTTTTGTCATATTATTTAAATGAAATTAACATATATAATCAAGTAACTACTCTAGGAACACATATTCTCCCTTTGAAATTGAGCACACCATCCGCATCAAGAGTGGTCTTTTATGCCTTACTAGAGCTGTCAAAATGGGCTGGTCCAACCCAATCCAACCCAACCCTAATGGGCTAGAGAGCTAAATGGGTTGTGACGGGCCGGCCCTTTTAATTAAAGGGCCTATAAAATAGCAGCCCAACCCAGCCCTAAGCGGGCCACGGGTTGGGACGGGTTGACCCTTCAACCAAAAAAGGACAACATTTTCCTCTTAGAAAGAATACGAACGTTGATGAATTACACATACTTCAGTGAATATTTATAAAACAAATACATAATATCCAAGATACAATATTCATAAGGTTCATCCGAGCAAAAAATATTACATGATCACTATTTTCATAAACAAGACAATAAAGGAGAAGTGAAAAATTAAGCATAAAAACAAAAGTAAAAGAGATCAAAGATTCACAGTTATAATGGAGTAATGGACTTAGGTTAATAAGAAAATTTAGTGGGCTAATGACCCTAAAATGTAAAAGGTATGTAAAAAATATAGTCTTGGTTTTATATTGATATTTTAAAATTCACAGCCCGCGGGCTAGCCTCTGAGGCTGGCAGGTTGAACCTACGAGGCCAGCGGGCCAAATGAGGCTAGGCTAAAAAGCCTCATTCTTAAATGGGCTGAAAAAATTGAGCCCAACCCCATTTAATTCAAGGGTTGGGTTGGGTCGGCCTAGCGAGCCAAGCCCATTTTGACGACTCTATGCCTTACCAATCGCAGTCTTCTTTCTAAGTTTCTCCAAATTCTCATCTTCAAATTGTTTGGCCTTGATCTCTTCAATGAAAGTGGCCCTTACTTCAATACTAGCTAACATCCCACCTCTTTCTGAGATGCCCAACTGCATGAACTTAGACTCTAAGGTCTGAATTTCTTTAGCCAAAGGTCGCCTGGATGAACTCAAGCAAGCTAAACTATCCGTACTCACCAATTTTTGACTCAAAGCGGCTGCCACCATATTAGCCTTGCCCGGATGGTATTGAATGGTCACATCATAATCTTTAAGTAACTCCATCCATCTCCGTTGTCTCAAATTCAGATCATTTTGAGTGAACACATGCTGCAAACTTCGATGATCAGTAAATACCTCACACTTGACACCATAGAGGTAATGCCGCCATATCTTAAAAGCAAATATTACTGCTGCCAACTCTAAATCATACGTTGGATAATTACTCTCATGCACCTTCAATTGATGCGAGACATAAACTATAACATTCTTATCATGCATCAACACAACACCCAAACCGGAATGTGAAGCATTACAATAAATAATAAAATCTTTACCTGCAACCGGTAATGCTAGAATAGCCGCGGTGGTCAAGAGAGTCTTGAGCTTTTGGAAGCTTTTCTCACATTTTTCAGTCCATTCAAATAGTATCTCCGTTTTGGTCAAATTAGTCAAGTAAGTGGCACTAGAAGCAATTTTTTTCACAAACCGACGATAATAGCTAGCGAGCCCCACAAAACTCCTAATTTCAGTCACAGAACTTGGTCGGACCCAATTCTTAACCGCCTCAATCTTTTGAGGATCTACCATTACTCCTTCTTTTGAAACTACATGCCCCAAAAATACAACCAATTTCAACCAAAATTCACACTTAGAAAATTTAGCATATATCTTTTGCTTCCCATGAACACCCAAAATACTATGAAGATGGTTGGCATGTTCTTTCTCACTTTTCGAATAAACTAAAATATCATCAATAAAAATCATAACGAACGAATCAAGAAATGGTTTGAACACCCCATTCATCAAACTCATGAAAGTTGCAGGCTCATTGGTCAAACCAAAAGACATAACCAAAAACTCATAGTGTCCATAACGAGTTCTAAACGCCGTCTTGGGCATATCCCCATGCCTAATTTTTAATTGATGGTAACCGGATCTTAGATCAATCTTAGAGAAAATTGATGCACCTTGCAATTGGTCAAAAATATCATTTATTCGAGGCAAAGGGTACTTATTTCGAATAGTGACCCTATTCAATTACCGATAATCTATACACATTCTCATACTACCTCTTTTTTCTTAACAAACAAAACTGGAGCACCCCATGGGGAAGCACTATGACGAATAAATCCTTTATAAAGATATTTTTGGATTTGAGCCTTAAGCTCTCTTAATTATGACAGAGCCATGCGATATGGAGGGATAAAAAGGGGGCGCGTACCACACTCTAAATCAATGCAAAAATCTATATCTCTATCCGGAGGCATACAAGGTAAGTCATTATGAAACACTTCACTAAATTCAGACACCACGTGAATAGACTCAATAGATGGAGCCTCAATCTCAACATCCCTAATATGAGCAAAATAAGCCAAACAACCCTGCTCTACCAGTTTACTAGCCCGGATGGAGGATATAATCTTAGCTTGCTGAGGCTTGTACACCTCTTCCCATTCTAATTTTTCCCTTCCCAGAATTTCTAGAGTTACAGACTTAGTATTACAATTAAGCACATCATAATAGAGGGACAACCAAGTCATGCCTAAGATTATGTCAAAGTCAATCATATCCAAAATCACTAAATCAGCCCAAGTTTGAAATCTCATAAACAAAATAGGACAAGCACGATAGACATGGGTAACTATGACTGACTCTCCAACTGGGGTAGAAACGCGAATAAGGGCATCAAGAATATCACAAATCATATCAAAATCTAAGGCAAATCTCACGGATACATATGAATAAGTAGAACCCGGATCAAACAACACATAAGCCATTCATTCACAGACAATAATAGTACATGTGATCACCGCATCAAAAGCCTCCGCCTCATTATTGCCCGAAAAAATATAACATTGAGCCCTATCATCATGACGAGCCACTTTCATGCCTGGTTGCGCGTTACCCCTACCTCCGTTACCATTACCATCTCCTCTACCTCCACGACCTCGCTGATTACCTCCTCGCCCACCTTGTGGGCGCCCTCGACCATTATTACCATTCTCCGTAGGTACCACTGCTCTAGACTGCTGCTGCGCGGAATCTAACACACGTGGGTGGGGACAATCTCTCCTTATATGCCCAGGTTCTCCACAGTTGTAACAAGTACGATCAAACAAATGGTCTGCCGCCCGTCGAAGGCGCGACTCTCTGGCTATCCTAAAAATTATGAGATGGAGTTTTCGAGTAACTACTTACAGAGGCGGGCATAACGGACTGAATTGGCTTGGCTGTAAGCGTTGGCCTTTCGGACCCCTTGGAATAAGAACCTTAAAAGTTATCCGAGTTCTTGGCCCATTTTGTCCATGCCTTAGCCTGACTGTCTTGCCTCACCCCCTCTACTTTCTTAACATAGTCTGTCACCTCATTAAAGCTCCTCCCTGCAGAAGTCATATGAACAGATAATACTAGCAACTCAAAATTTAGTCCCCTAATAAATAACTGGATTTTCTCTTCCTCAGTAGTCACCAATTGAGTAGCATATCTAGACAAAGCATGGAACTTGGCCTCATAAGCAGCCACAGTCATACCAGCTTGCTCCAAAGCCATGAACTCATCCTTTTTGCGATCCCTCAAAGTCGTAGGCACATATTTTTCTAGAAATAGAGCATGAAATAAGGTCCAAGTAAGTGGAGGTAAAGTAGAAGATCCGCATTCCATATAAGCTCTCCACCACTGCTTAGCCTCACCTTGAAGTTGGAAAGACACAAACTCAAACACATGTTGATGAACAATACCCATTTTATGAAGCCTCTCATAGCAATCCAGAATGAACTCATAAGCATCCTCATTCTCAGAACCAAGAAACACATGAAGCTTCAGCTTCAGAAACTTAGTCAACATTTCATGTTCAGTACCAGTCATAACAGAACCCAACAAAGGATGGAAGAAAGATCATTACCTCCAGTCCCATCCACCTTGGGCGCAGTGCTAGTAGGAGCTTGAGTTGCTTGAGCAGAAGGAAGCAGTCCAGGACCAACCAATCCCTTTAAAAACGACATGATTTGTTGAGCTAACACTGGATCCAAAAAAGAAACACACCTCTTGTCCCAAGTCCTCAACATCAACATCAACATTCTCATATATCTCTTCATGATGTGCAAGAGGGTTTTCATTCATAGAATCATTCTCAACAGGAGCTCCATTTCCAGCAGGTTATACTCTTCAACGGCCTCTACCACTAGCTCTTCCTCTACCCCTGCCTAAACCGCGACCTCTCGTTGCAGATTCCTCGATCGGAGCATTGACGGGAGCTACGGGCCTAACGCCGTTGAACCTAGTGTTAACCATCTGCGGACAGAAGAGTGAAGTATGTTAGATACCAATTTGAATAGCCAGATACCAATTGGAATCAAGTCATAGCACGAAACAAGACAAGAGAAAAATAGAGATTTCTTAAAGCTTTATAGCCTCTCGAAGAAAAGTAAATGTGCCCCCGTACCGTTCTGCGAGGCTCTATTAGACTCGTTTTGGTACATCGAGATTAACAAACATAGACTCTGATACCAACTTTGTCACGACCCAGACCGTCGTGATTGACATCCACACTAACACTTCCGTGGGAGAACCACTACTACAACCCAAACCAAGCAAATAATCTAAAAACTAAGGCATTTAAATCAAGCACTAAGGAATTAAAAATAGAGTTCCCATAAACTCTAACAATAGTCTAACAATAATAACTAACAATGCGGAAAAATAACCTAGAACCTGAAAGTCAATGTACCAAAACATCTAACAATGATCCAAGTCTAAACAAGAAGGGATACAACCCCATACTAATGAACTAACTAAAACAAATGTCTAAGTCCGGAAATGGTGGACATAGACAAAAGAGAATTTCATGGAAGCCCGAAAGAATTGGCTCACCCTTGAATTCGAACGACGATCACTAATCTTCTAAGCGAGGTCTGTCAATAGCCGCTTGAAGAAGTCTTGTACTCAACAAAAATAAGAGTAGGTGCAGTATCAGTACATAACCACAGTGTACTAATAGGATCATGCGGCCATCCCACTCGTGCAACATAAACAAGTCAAATAACATTATAATCACATGCATACATAGCAACATATATAATATCATCAATATTTACGAACAACGAACAACTTCACATTTATATCAAATCATTGGTCCTCTCATGGAACCCAAACCCAAACAGTTAGTATGCCGAAACATGACAACTGTTCCCATATTTATGCCAGAACGTGACAACCGATCCCTTTTTATGCAGGAACGTGCAACCGATCCAAGTTAGTTATGCCGGATTGTGGCAACCGATACCATTCACACACCACAATCACAATCACAAGTATATCATCACGATCATACATTTAAGTCATGATTTTATGGCATTCATCAATTATCTATCTCATTTACAATAAGTGTGATCAACATTGCAACATTCATACTTATACAAGTATCATAATGAAGCAAGAACAAACATACATCACACAATCATAGAATCACAACCATCACCTACTTCGAAACAAGCTTGAAACCCTAAGAAACTTGATCATTCCCTTTTCGGATTCGTTCCGCTTGTTCTTGGTCTATAAACAATCAATATAATATGGGAATCAATAAACAATCATTAATTACCCAGATTACTAACAATTCTATGAACCCTAGATCAAACTCATGATCTCAATTATCCAATTTAGAGTTGTTTCCACTATAGAATCTATAACAAAACCCTTCCCCATCAATATTCACCCATTCTATTACGTTCTACGAATCGAAAAACGGATTCGGAGAGTGAAAAAAACTTACCTTTAGCCTCAAGAATGGTGAAAAATGAGTATGAGTCGCCTGGGGGTCGTTTCTTAGCTCTAAACGTCGAAAAGTGCATAATGAGGTCGTTTAGGGGTTTATTAACGACTTTAATTCGCGTCAAGCCCGCCACAGCGACCACCACCCCACTATAGCGACCCCGCCAAATCGGCAAAAGAATTCCAAAATTCTCATTTCACAACGCACCTATAACCCACGACGCTCAGTAAATTCCCTTTACGCTAAGATCGATTCGGGAGTTCTACTCACCCGAATTCAATTCCGTAAAGTCGTAAGAATTCTTCAACGAGTTATGTAACTACTCATGTAATCAAAAACACAATTACTTCACCCGATTGTTACCAGATTTCCCTACACCTCAATGACTCCGATTTCGTCCAAATCTGGACAAGGTTGGAAAAATCCAAATATTACAAAAAAAGTTTTTTGTCCCCAAATTTTTCCCCGTTGGATTTTCTATAACGACGGGAACATGTCGTTATAGATTATTAATTGTAGAAATGTTTTAGAGCTTTGAATTAAATTACTTACAATTTTTATATTATTAAATAAAATTTCTTATAACAACATCCAACGTAATTTATTACAAATAAATTGTTAATATTTTTTTCAATCTAACACATTGTAATAATATTTAACCATTCCAGCGCAAAGAAAAAGATAAAAATACACGATAAAAGACATTAAAAGAGGAAGACTATTCTTAATATGTATTTTTACAAATTGATACACCAGAAAGTAATCAGTTTATGGGATATTGATGAGTCCACAAATTGGACTCAGTTAAGGCTATATTTTGATAGAATTAGTGTCCTCAAATGCATATTTTGTCTCAATATCTGATGAAAATCCTTAAATTTCACGTATTTAGAGTTTGAGGGAAAGTATGGACACTACTTAGCAAAAAGAAACAAAGACAGCTGAAAAGAACAAAGAAATGAAGATCTGCGGATCGCCGAACCCATTCGGTGAATCTCCCCAATGATTCAAAATACGACGATCCTGAAGGCTAACGCAATACGGCGATGAACTACACCAAATGGCGAATCGCCGAGTTGATCAGCAATTCCGACTAATATCGCCGAGTGATCCGCTGCAGCACAGATTTTTGAAAATTAAACTATAAATACTCGTTGAGAGTTGTAGCTTAGAAGGAGATTTTTAATATATAATTTTTAACTTTTGATTCCTAAGTTTGGAGAGGGTTTTGAAGAACATGAAGGTTCAAAAGGTTTCAACTCCAAGATTTTGGACTTGGGTCTTGTGGATTCTTCACTCTTGACTTGTTTTGAGACTTAAATCTTCATACCCATTTGAATGCAAACTCATTTTGGTATAAATTTCTATCTCTTTAGCATGTCTAGCTAAAACCCCAATTCTTGGGGTGTAATTTTGTGAATATGGGTTAGCTAGATTAGTTGTTGGGTCTTGCTTGTTGGTGGTTTATTTGTTGCTTTGATGTGATTTCGTTTAGTAGTTGTGGTGGAACTTAATGAAATTGTAGTTGCAAATACGATTTCACCTTTGTGTTTTTGACCTACTCGAGAGAGAGGACATAAAACTAAGACTACTAAATTGATGGCCAGTACGAGTGGGTCGACATGAGGTTCAGCTCGAGAGAGTGAACCCTAGTCCCATGTCCACACACGCAGCTCGAGAGAGTGAGTGGGTTAAGGCGGAGGCTGTTCTTCATGCGGTAAGTGGGTGTCCGAGAGGAACCCGCTTGAAATGGGGTAAGTTTCGAGAGAGAGAGAGAGCTTATCCCCTTTAAAATCTAGCCTAGTCACAAATATTCAATGAATTCACTACCAAAAGCATGTACCCAATGATTTAGTCTATCCCGTATTCCTATCACATCCCAAGAATCCCATCTCCATATTAGTATCTTTCTTTATTTTCACTGTTTTTGCTTACTTGTTACAAACCCCCATTGTTAATTGACATTTTTGTGTCACCCCTTTATTTAATATGTTTTTATTCGACAATGTTTTTAGCTATGACTAATTAGAGCTAAAATTTATTTTTCTATTAATTTTCAAGCCCACTCCCTTGGAACTCGATCCCAACCCTTGATTGGGTTATTATACTATTGTACGATCATAGAAACTTGCATTGAAAGTTGTGTCTTGATTACGCAAAGATCAGATATCTATATAGATTCATCGTTTTAGTTGGATAGTTAAAAAATCATATTTCTAAAGAATTTACAACGACCTACTGACAATTTTATTTATGAACAATAAACAAACAATTTTTTATTGGGCAACAAAATTTTTTTTACCTAAAACATTGGTCATCTTGCCGAAAGCATTGTGTTTCCATTGATATTGCATTGTGTTTACAAATTCAATTCAAATAATTTATTTTGAAACAGATCTCTATAGACAAAGCAGTTGTCAACGCTGCTAAGGATGCTAATGTCTATGGTTTGCACAAGTCACTTTTGGGCCTTGTAATAATAGGCTTAAAACAGCTTAGTATAGATTTTGGACTTCATATTTTTTTGTTACTTTGGAAAAAATCATTAACTAAACAGGAAAATTTGCTGCAGAGAAATATATACTGACATCTCAAATATGTTTAATATGTAGGGTGTTTAATTTATTAAAAAAAACAATGAACTACATTTTAAGAGGAAAAATTAATCATACATTTTATTTTTCTTGTAAGAATTTAAATAAAGCAGTCAAATGCATATTATTAGACTTGTATATTCTTTTCTTTTATCATTTTGTTTTTCTAGTAAGAACTTAACGAGACACATTATTTATCAAATAAATATTCAAGAAGGAGTGTTATAGAAATATAAATTAAATAAAGGAATTATCATGCATTATAATTTGGGCAAATTACAGAAATCACATATTTTTAAGGTAAAATTATAATATATCCCTTAAAAGTTTATAATTACAGAAATCCCTCAAACGGATACAGTAATATAAGCGTTGATACATTAATTTGATGTGCGAGATACATTAATCGTTAAGTAAGATACATTACATTTTATACATGATACACTAATCTGATGTACATTTTATACATGATACACTAATCTGATGCACGAGATACACTAATCTGATGCGCGAAAATGAGGGATTTTGGAGATTTGTAAAACTTATAGGGGATAATGGTAATAAGTAACCTAAAATGTGAGATTTCTGTAATTTTTCCTAATTTATATGATTATCAAATAATAATCTTCCTTTCTCTTCTCTATATTTTTCTACAATATTCTTCTTTTCACTTTACAACAAAATTTTCTTTTTGTGGTAACATTTTGTATTATTTGGAGTAAAATTCAAAATAGAGAAGAAAAAATCCAAACTAAATTTCCTTTGCGCCTTTAGAGGTTAGCCCAAGCGATAAGGCCCAAATGCAAGCAGATTGGATACATGTGAAAACACATTAAACAAATTAAGATTTCATTTTTTGCTCATTCTACTATACTATATTATATTATATATATATATATATACACACGCACATCACATAATTAATTTCAATAAAAATTAAGGTACACAGACCGTCTTTTTCTTTTTAAATTTAGGGAGGTCTGAGATTTGAGTCCTCGTACGTACCTTCTTCTTTTTTAAGCAAGAACTCTTAATCGTTCGTATCCCATACCTATGGGCTACTTCACTGAGACGATGGTCGGAGTTTACAAGCTGCTTTGATAGAAGCATGTTAAGAAAGATAGTTGAAAGTGCTAGCATAAGGAAGTGATTCTATGGATGGAAAGAGGCTCTTCCTTGCTTTCAAGGTTTCGGCGTGAGTACAAAGTTAGAGTGCTTTGGAAAACAAAAATAAAATAAAATGATGGGGTCGCAAAGACTACTGTTTTGGCTCCTTGTTGAGGTCCAAATTTAAAGAAATAAGTTCGTAACTGAGTCATAGTATAAGAGTGTCTAATTAGTGTAATTAATACTAAAATTTATCAATGATGGACTCGTAAATATTATTGTTTTCTATAAATTTAAAAGTGATAAAAAATAAATTATAATCACAAATAAAATATGAAAGAAACATAATTTATTGAAAAATATGATTGTGGGTACAAAACTGTTTATTCCATGATTCCTCTTTTCTAAGATTTTTCCGTAATTCGAGAGTCATTAGTGATGCATTTTTCAATGATGTGGAGACTCCGGCCACATTTTGATCTCTTGATGAATATTTTGTGAATTTATGGAATTTTCGAAAGCCGTTATGCATTTCTCGATGACATGAAGAGTCTAGCTTTCATGAATTTATGGAATTCTCGAGATACCTCTCCAAGGAAAAAATGATATAGGCAGGGTTTAGGAAGAGTAGTCCCGAAAAACCCTAATTGAAATTGAACACATCTTGTAGAGTCTCAATTGAAATTGAATACGGTCTTAGGGATTGGCATAAAAATTCTATGTAATCATAATGACCAAAACCAAAAAAAAATCAAAAACATAAAACCCTTGTCAAATGAACAAAATATTGGGTTAAAACTAAGATTCACCTATGTAATCAACCTAGTTAAAATGCTTAAGGATTTAAACTTAATATAATGTAAATTAGACTAAATATGCATCATGGCAATTACATTTTACGTCTAATTACTATGAATCTCTAGCCCTTGTGTTTGAATTCATTGAACATGTACAAAATTCTAATTAAGATTAATTACTGACACATATCTTAACATATTTTAATGGTCTAATCATGTCTTAATTAATATTCAATAATCCTATCAAATTTAAGTGTCGTAAGAGAGACTGAACCTAGCAACTCCAAATTAAATAGTCTAAAAGTAATTATTTTAATTGATCTGGATAATGTTTTGAAGCATCCTGCCACTGCTTATGATATGATTAAAATAAAATTAGATTAATAATTACCATATATCTGCGCTAATTTGGTGGGACCCGTTTGGTAGGCAGTATTAGATAGAATAATGCATGGATTAAAATTTAGTCCATCTAATACATTGTTTGGTTATTTCATTTTATTTAATTCATGGATTGCTTATCCACCATATGTGGTCTTATCTTTTTTTTGGAACCCCAGGATAACCCGCAGCCGCTACAACCTCTGCCACAGCCTCTGCCCTTCGGGTGAGCACTCTGTGGTGAGCACTTTGTGCATGTGGTCTTATCTTATCCCTAGAAAATGAAGGGATAACTAATCCAAGGTTTGTTAAACCTTGGATAAGACCCCTAAATGACTAAACTAACCCCTTATTCCTTTTTCTAAATTTCTTTTGTAATTTAATTTCCTTTTTATTTATATTGAAATGGTTTTAAATGTTCTTTTTTAATTCTCCAAATCCGTTTAGTGTAATTTAATGATTTTACTAATATATTTTTTCTCCATTTTTTCTTGATTTTTATTTTATTCAAGATAGTTTGTTGATTACCCATTTGAACTATATATATTTTTAAAAGAAAGAAAAAGGCTTTAGATATTGAACAATTTAAGTAGTCTTAAATCTATGTTAAGTTTAAGATATATACTTGACCAACAAAAAATTAGAAATACGTTGTGCAATCAATGATCTTCTTAGTGGTACATCACACCTTAAAATTAATAACAATTATATGTATATATGAATTTGATTTAACTAATTAAATGGAATAGAAAATTCTTTAAAAAAAATTGTCTGGTCCGGTGGTTATCTACTTTGACCCAATTACATGAAATAAACACTCATAATAACACAAGGGTATAATAGGAAAGAAATTTTTTGTAGAGTTTTAAATCAAACACAAAATTAAATGGAAAGTAGTGAACCAAACACTTGACAAAAAATAATCCTTGCACTATTAATTCCTGCATTACTAATCATGCGTTACTAATCCCTGCATTATCAATGTTTGTACCAAACGACCCCTTAATCGTCAAATCATTATGTAAATTAAAACACCTAATTACCTTATCAATAATCCATACAAAACAAATTTGTTTTAATCACACTTTCATAATTTGGAGTGCACAATGCTTATCATGATTTACTTCCCTTTTCTTTCTTACTTACTTTTCTTATGAAATAAGGTGATTTGTATACCGTCGATTGAGAGTTGAGGTGGAGTGATAAGTACTTTATTTTATCTTTAATTTAATAAGAGATCTCCGATTTGAGTCTCCTGAAATACATAATCGTTTTTGTTTAGAGGAGAGTTTTATCCTCTAAAATAAAACTTTTCAATGTGATTCTAATTAATTTAGTGAGATCATAATACGGATATCAGTCACTATATTTGAAAAAAAAGTAGAAGATGATTTATGTTGCTTTGATTTGATTAAATGTTTAATTTATTTTTCTTTAAAATTATCATTCCAATAAAATAGGGTCCAAACATCACATTACTTGCTCAATCCATACAAAACAAATTTGTTCTGATCAGACATTAATATTTTGGAGTGCACAATGCTTATCATGATTTACTTCCTTTTTCTTTCTTACTTTTCTTATGAAATAAGGTGATTTTGATACCATCGAGAGTTGTGGTGGAGTGATAAGTACATTTTTTATCTTAATATTAATTTAATCAGAGATCTCCGTTTGAGTCTCCTTGAGTACGTAATCGTCTTTGTTTAGAGGAGGGTTTTACCCTCTAATATAAAAAAATTCAATGTGATTCTAATTAATTTATTTAGATCATAATACGGATATCAGACACTGTGTTTGAAAAAACAATAGAAGATGATTTATGTTGCTTTGATTTGATTAAATATTAATTTATTTCTCTTAAAAATCATTATTCCAATAAAATAGGGTCCAAACGTCACATATCATATTAATTTCATATAGCTAATCAAATAGCTGAAGCCAAAAACAACAATCAAAATGATTAACATGCTTTTGGAGATCAAAAAAAAATCTTTAAGAAAATATTTTTTTTGTTTGTATTAATCAAAATTCTAAATCTTGCTCGAGGGGTTATTGTTCTCGTTCAAATAGTGTAGAGGGTATGATTTTCTAACTTTTAAAGCTCAAGGGGTTACCCATATAAAAAAAAAATATACTACTAATAGAGTGTTCACGTTTGGGATAAAAATCAATCCAAATCGATTAAATAAATTAATTTTATTTGGGTTTGATTTGGTTTGGTTTGATGTGGATTTTTAAAAACTACTCCCTCCGTCCCATTTTATGTGGCACCATTTCCTTTTTGGTCAGTTTAAAAAAGAATGTCACATTTCCTTATATGGTAAGTATTTAAAGGTACAATTCCTATTTTACCCTTGTTGGTCCCACTTAATCTTAAAGATAGTACTCCAAAACATTTATGGGTAGAGGAAAAGTGAGTCTACTTTTTAATATGACTATTTTTTTAAAGGAGCAATTTGGTAAACATTTCAAAGTCATCATTTATTTCTTAAACTCCGTGTCCGGTCAAATGTTGTCATATAAAATGAGACCGGGGGAGTAGTAGTATTTGGTTTGATTATGACTTTGTTCGAAAAGAATCGAAAAAAATAATCAAACCGGTAAATTACATAATATATTATTTTTTATAAACAATTTTAAAGATCTTGTATATGTTTTCATCAAAATTTATTTATAATTTACTTATGAAAGCAAAAATGTCCAAGGTGAGAACATTTATCTTATTGGTTTCATGCATATGATTGTCTATGACAATTCTTTATGGGACTGAAAATGTTACTGTCTCTTCTTCTAAAACAAAATAGTGAATTTTAAAGCTTCATTCATAGTAAATTCAGTGATTGAAAGTTCTGTAATGTCAGTCATTCTAACTATTTTTTTGTTTTAATGGATTGTTGTCGATCACTTTTTTCACGTTTTGAATGAATTGTTTCTTTTAATTTTGTGTATGGTTAATAACCGAACCAAAACGAACCAAAATCGATAACAAACAAACTTATAAATGTATATTATATTTGATTTGATTTGATTTTGATAATTTTAAAATCAATTAAATTAATTTGCTTTTGATTTTGACCAATAATCGACTCAGACCGATCCATAAACACCTTGTAATATGACAAGTTTAACTAAAGAGAAAAAGACAAAAATAGTCCCAGTCCCTTAAATATATGTTAGGATAGTTTTTGGGTTAAGTCCCACATTGATAGAGGGATGAGAATTTGGTCTCATTATATGGACTTGAACAAACCTCCCCCCAATCCTCATGAATTAGTTTTTGAGGTTGAGTTAGGCCTAGGTGTCATATCTTTACAAGGTATCAGAGTCAGACCATCCCAATTTGTTGTTCATCAATATTGGGCCCCCATTTAGAAGTGTTCACGCTCCAATTGAGGTCTGGGCGTGCGGGGGAGTGTAAGAAGTCTCACATCGGTACAGGGGTGAGAATTTGGTCTCCTTATATGAACTTGGACAAACCTCCCCTCATGAGCTGACTTTTGGGGTTGAGTTAGGCCCATATGCCATATTTTTACATTTTGTTCTCTTATAGTTTGTCAAAAATGAACACATTTGGTTCCTATCAAATATTTTAACTAACTAAAGTTTAAAGTGATAAAAAAAAAATTAACTAAAAAATCCTATCAAATCTTTAAAACTGTAGCACAAAAAAAGACACCGCGCACTAAAATAAACAATAGAAAATAATAGAAGTTGCACCTCGACGTATCAGACTATAGACAAAAGATAAGAAAATCATAAAAATTGTATGTCGAAATGTGAGTTTTCTTATTTATTCTATAAATTCAATTTTAATATCCCATTCAGTCTACAAGAAGCTGATAGAGCTTTATCTATTAAGTTACACTCATTCATTCTAAACAATAATTCTTTTCTTGTTCATTCTATTCTATCTTAATTTTTTTTAAATAATAATTTTTTTTAATCATAAATGACAAGTAAAATAAATCGATCGGAAGTATATAAATATTTCAATTGATGAAGTTGGTGGAATACCTAAATTGGTGGCAATAAAGGACAACTTAAGATGCAAGTTGCATGCTATGTTGTGGGGTTTTATTGGCCCTCCAAAAATTGTTTCTATGATTCTATCATTTGATAAAGTTTGACAAAAAAATAATATAAGTCATTATTCATTATTTCCTTATGTTCCAGATTCAATTTATCTCGTGGACAATATCTTTTATGAGAATAAACGTGTATATTCAAACCTCTTATTTCATAATAAATAGATAAAAAAATGTTTTGTTGCACTTTTAAATTATTTAGCATTTTTGGTTTTATTCGTTGTGTGTTGTCGCAACCAGTATGGCCACACTCACTGGTATCCACTTAAATTATATAATAGAATATAACTGAATAATATTTTGAAGAAAACAAAACTACAAAAAGAAAATGTTGATTATAATTGATGATATTAAATATCTCATAACATTTGTTTGATTGTAAAAACTTGTCGTTAAGCCTATCATTTTTTTAAAACAATAAACTCAAAAAAATGTTGTCACGTAAAATAGGATGGAATGAGTAATACTTTAGACACTATGACAATGCACTTGATCTGCCTGACTAATTTGATTTTTTAGAGCGTCAGACTCATATAAGATTCAAACATGAAATATTTGATTAAGTTGGTAGGACGTTATCCATTCCGCTGTAATATTTTGCACCAAACTATACCTATAAAAAATTACAAAATGACTATACTGATTTGTTTTTCTAATAATGGAAACAATAGTAGTTTAATTATACATTAGGTCACATAAAAATATTTCCTCTCTAGACATAATTGTACAATTTCAGGTGAGTGTCCAATTGTATTTGGCCCGTTCGATATTGATTTAAGGTCAACAAACATAGACAAATTGTATTATTCCTTTAATTTCAAAAAGATTTAAAAAAAAAAACACACTATAAATAATAATAATTAAAATTAGCTACGAAATTTGTTATTTATTCGTCCTAAATTGCTTGTAGCTAATGCTTAATAGAATCTTTTGATCATCTATCCTAAATAGGATCATCGTTTAATAGTGAAAGGAAATGATAGTACTTAAGAAATGTTAAAACTTCATTTAAAGATAATTTCTGTGTTTTAATTTTGATTGTCCTATTTTAATTTGACATAGATCGTTTAAAAAAATAAAAAAAATAATAATAAAATCTTGTAGTCTTTGATATGCTACGTTAAAAGTTAGACTATAAGAGTTGCTTAGGATATCTACTACTACAAAATTACAATACTCTCAAATCATCTACATAGGATTCAATAAGGTCCATATATTGTCCAAATAATATGGCAACGACCCCCGATACGATTTTTCGATGCGAATTCAAATTTAGTCGGATTCCAATATGGGCATCAAATATCGGGGAAATAATCAAAACAAATAACATCATAAAGGTTGTTTTCAGTAAGGAAAAATGTTTATTTTTTAGAAGAAAAAAAATTCAAAAATATTTGCTAGGAAAATAATGGGTTAATTTGTTTACTTATTTTCTTATGTTGAGTATATAAGCAAAATATTATTTAAAATATTATTATATAATCTAGACAAATACTATGGAAGATGATGGTATGATAGAGGTGTGGCCACAGTGGCAGAGCCAAAAATTGCACAACAAAAGTTTTTTTTTTAAAAAGGAGGGAAATATTACTAATAATGAGGTTCGAACATGCAAGGACTGACTCATTCAAGAGATCTTAAATTTATTCAAGGGGTTTGAAACCGTTGGGCTACAATAGCCTATTATGTCAAAGGTGTCTAAAATATATTATTTAATCACTTACTATATCATTTTACTTATATATATGATATTTTTTCCGACGAAGGGTGTCTAATTTAACACCATGACATGCTTGTGGCTCCGCCCTTAGGTGTGGGGGTGGTGGGGTGGGATGTCATTTGTAGAATCTATTTTTTCTACTTTGATTAAAAAGGTCAAATTCCTCATTTTAAGAAACTTATTTTTCTTCGGCCGAACAGACCTAAAGTGTGGCTACTTTTCTACAAATATAACCAAACTTACTCAAGATTCATATAATATAGAAAGGACCAAATCCAAAACCTCAAAAGAAAGTGTAAAATGAAATCAAATTGATGGAAAAATTGTCATTATAAATAAAGATTGATAGTGACCATAGTAAGTTAGTGTTACTTTAAAACTATGATAACAACAGTAGCAACTTGTTATTACTTGTTACAAGTGTTGACCATTAAAAGGGGACCAAAATATATAGTAATAATTTTGTATGAATATAATATAATACATTATAGTTATCGACTATGTACCATGAATCTGTTGCCATCTTATCTTTGCCTAACCAAACTTAACATTTCTTCATAATCATGACTTTTTGTGTATTTTTTGTTTTTACTTTTTATTATATTGTTGTTAGTTATCGTTATGTGGCGGCGCTATATTTTAACAGATTTTGTAATGAAGAAATTAATCTTTCCTCTGTTTTAATTTATTCGTCTGAAAAATATATATTTATAATCATAAATATATTATTTGAAAAGTTAAAATTAAAGAAATGTTAAAAAGAAAAATTGAGAATAGATTAATAAGATGAACAAATTGAAATCGAGTAGTATTTCAAAAAAAATTTATATATTAAATGGATGGACAAACATGAAGTTTAAAAAAAATAAAGTGAACTTGTGAATCTCAAGATTTTTATCATTTATTTGTCCCTTTTCTTTTAAAAATAAAAGAATTTCACTTGAAGACTTTCTATTTGGCAAAAACTCAAAAGGTCATATGGGAGTTAAGAAAATCTAGTTTTTTTTTTTTTTTTAGATTAGGAATGCTTATATCAAATATATAAATATTACATAAATTGTTTTTATAGAAACATTGTTATAAGTAATTATATATTTTCATTTTAACTGATGAACAATATTTAAAAGAATTAATATCTCATTTGGTAGTTCAACGTTAAATAGTTCATATTAAAAGTCACTCATTTTATTTTTTTATAACGTAAAAATCACTCAATTTTATTTTATAACCCAAAAATCACTCTAGAATGATATTGAATTTAAAAGGGTGGACGTATTTACTCTTTTTTTTCCCTTGTTTAATAGAGAATCATAAAAAAAGAATGTAGTTTTGATTTTCCTTGGTGGGTATAACTATAGTCCACCTAAAATAATTAAGTTATATTCCACCAAGAAAATTTAGCACTATAAATTCTATATATGCAACGTCATTTTCAAATCTCAATATAGTTGAAAATTAAGATATATATATATATTTTGTTGAACACATAATTAATCAACTAATTAATTCGGAATGCTTTTTATACATATAGTACTATACTTTATACATATAATTACTTGACCAAAAAAAAAGTTTATTCAACTTGAGCTAAATGCGACTACTTATAATTTGAATTAATTAATATTAAAGATATAAGAATTAATTATTTCTACCTAATTAATCACACAAATAATTAGTTGGTGGTTTAGGAGTCTCTTCATGTATTTAATTCATTTTTGTGGACTTTTTTTTAGAATGACAAATTACACTTTCTTTATTAAGTAAAATTACTAATGCCAGATTTATTATCTCAAGTTTTATTTTGTTTAATTGATTTATTCTTATAACTAACGGATATCTGTGAGTCATTTATATAACAGTAAGGATATATATGTGACTTTTTTAATGAAGGTATATATCAATTCTAAAATGATAAAGTTCAAGTGTATACTAGACACTTTTCCTATTAAAATATAATGTGATTGAAAGATTATTTGTTGGAATTTTTCCTCTTATAATGGAACGAAAAAAGAAATTTGTGTGCGTCATTTTTCCATTCACTTTCTCATTTTCGATGAAAGAAAAAAGTCTCTCGTTGATTAGGAAAATAACTTTTTCCTCAAAAGCTAGTAAAAGGAGTGCTTAAGTGTGCTTAGTCCACTTCCCCAACTACGTGTGCCTAAATTTAAATTTGATTTAAAAAAAATGTTGAATGATATATAATTTTATACGAATTTCAAACTCTCAATCACCAGTGCATGTATTTGAAATAGATTATTTAACCTTGAGAAGCAATCAGTCACAACAATTTGCACCCTTGTTAATAAGGTGAAAATCAATTTCAAGGTGATAGCTTACCACGATACAAAATTATTTATGATAATTTCTTTTTTTTACTATTTTGTTTACGTTTGATATCAATATTATACTATTTTTCTAACACTAATAGAAATACAATTGGAATTTTGTGTCATCTTGGCTACTAGGTTGTATTTTGAATATTGAACCATGATTTATGGATAATGTTCAAGATCATTTCTCAATGTGTTATTTTTGCGCAAGGGTTATGTTAATTTTCTCTGCATCGTTCTAATTTGTAAATAAGACGTGCTACTAATATACAATAAAGTATTTTTGTGCACGAATACTAAGAGTTGGACCTTTCAACCAATCAGCCTTTTTTATCTGTTGTTTTAAATTTGTGTACGTGACAATATTTTCAAAGAAAACTATGTCATAACTAATATCACATTGATAATAAATATAAGAAAGACAAAGATAATTATTTTAAAAAATATATAAATAAATCAAGTGGTTTAGGGAAGCCTGAAATATTATGAAAGTGGCTTCTATTGTCTCTTTGCAAGGTTGAGGGACTAAACAAATAACAATCAATAAGTTTTAACCAAACATAAGAAATATAAATCTTTGACATTGAAGTTTTTGTATACTCCTACTTTAGTTTCTTAACCCTATTTGTTTGCTTGATATTTTTTTGTGATATAATGATTCTTCATATATTTTATCGGTTAGAAATATTTTCTCTATCTTTATAAAGTACGGATAAGATTACATATACATTTTTTTTTCTTCAGATTTTATTGTATAATTTTACTAGATGTGTTGTTGTTGTAGTAGTGTGATTTTTTACCTAATATTAAGTGTTTTGCTATACATATCCATTAATGCAAATGTTGTGAAGAGATATTGTGGTGTTGCAATAAATTTTTTCAAGTATGAAAATATACTGCAATCACAAAATTAATTAGAAGAATAATTTTATTCATTGAGATTAAGAGTACAAACTATTGATATATTGATTCTTCTCAATACGAGTTCTCCGTGATTCAATGACTGTTAGTGGTGTATTTCTAGAACTAGGATGATTTGGACGTGATCTCAATGAAAAGATTGGTGTTTGTGGATCTTCTTGAAGTGAGTCTAGCATATTTTGATCTATTTATGAATATCCCAAGAGCTTACGGGATATTCGAGATGCCTTTTCAAATGAAAATATAATGCTCTTTATATAGGTACGAACTAGAGTTTAGGGCTAATCAGTAGCCTCCAAGAACCTTAATTAAAATTTAACCCGTCTCATAGAATTCAATTAGAATTGAACATGTCTTACATAATCTCATGAAATTTCAATGCCTACCGTATGAATCTCACTTTTCATTCTCAATTGCTTGCTTTGTACTTGACATTTTCTAGGATTGATATGACGAAGGCATACAAAATTACTAAACATTACTCCTATTACATATACAAAAGAGGTGGATCTAAAATTCAAATTCTTTGAATTTAAACCAATTATTGTTCACAAGGTAGAAGTAAATCCGTGTACATGTTATTCTTTTCAGATTTCATTTGTGAGGCTACATTAAAAAAGTCCGATATACCCCACAACTTTGTCATTTAGAGTTGTTATACCCTAGTTATGAAAGTGACTCATATATACCCCTACTGTTATACAAATGACTCACACATACCATTTTCCTCTAACGGAGGGGGGAAATTATTTTTAATTTAATATTTTAATTATTATTTTTTGAAAAAAATATAATTCACACCTATTTTTATTTTTTTTGCTTCAACGACTAATTTAAATTTATTATTTTGCTAGTCAAATTTATTTATGTTGCACTAATTTTTTTGTAAAATTTATTATAGATGCCCCATTTTTATTATTTTGTTTTTACAAATACAAAACTAAATTACAATATAACCGCAAAAAAATTAATTTTAATTTTTTTCTTTTCACTAAAGAATGAAAGAAAGAAAAGAATAAGAAACTCAAATAATGATAATCAAAGAAGTCAAAAAATAATTTTTGTATGAAAAAATATACCTTGAACTTTGTTAGAAGGATCATATATATATGAGTCCAGAACCAAAATGGCAACAATTTTTTTCGAAAATTTCAAAATTGCAACTCAATTAATTATGAAATCAAAAGGGCAACAATTTTTAACGCCGTGTAAATTAGGTTTTCTAAAACGAGGTTCAAATTCCAATGAGCCTTACAAGGCTCAAATTTCGATGAGCCTTCCACCAATGAGCAAGCTGTTATTTAAAAAAAAAAAAACCTTGTTTTATTTTCTTGTTTGTTAAAAGTCTAATAATAATAATACATAGTTGTTGATATGATGCATAAAGATAGTTTAGACCTTATTGCTAGCCATTACTTTGTGACTTTTCAAACGAACTAAACCCAATAGTTTAGACCTTATTTACTACTTAGTTGATATTTTTTTTTCTTCAACTTTTTTTATGTGAAATTATAATTTGGTTTATTCACTTGCAGAATGATAAAATTCAGCCTCTCTAGTCATACTTTATTTTGGTGGAAATGCCCTATTAATGAATATGTTGAAAACATGAGAAAAATTATACTTCTTATCAAGGTAAAAAAAAACAATATACTCTTTAAATAATTTATAGAATATCTTATTTATATTAAATTATATGTTAATGATTTACATCTTATTCCAGGATGATATATCACAAAATCAAAATGATGATGAAGTTGGACCCTCACAACAATATGTATGTTGTTATAATCGACAAATTTTCAATTTTGACATTTATAAAATATTAATAGAATTCAGTATTAAATATAATTTTGCAGGACATCAACAATCCTCGAAGAACAACAAGGCCACACGTACCCACCACCTGTGGAATCGGTAGACATAAACAGCAACAACAACCGCATCAAGACATACGATAATCTCTAGAAGTGTTGTCTTTTATATTTTCTATCATGTCTCTTATATGTTCTATCATTCTTTTACAAATTATATATATAAAATTGAAGTTTTCGAACTCCAACATATATGCATGGTTCATGTTTACTATAAATATTAAAATGTTGTGTTTTTTTTTTTACCTTGATATGAAGAATAATTTTTCTCATGTTTTCAACATATTAATCAATAGGGCATTTCCACCAAAATATAGTATGACTAGAGAAACTGAATTTTATCATTCTGAGTAAGTGAATAAATCAAATTATAATTTCACATAAAAAAAGTTGAAAAAAATAATATCAACTAAGTAGTAAATAAGGTCTAAACTATTGAGTTTAGTTCGTTTGAAAAGCCACAAAGTATGGCTAGCAATAAGGTCTAAACTATTTTTATGCATCACATCAACAACTATGTATTATTATTATTATTAGACTTTTAACAAACAAGAAAATAAAACGAGAATTTTTTTAAAAAAAATATCAGCCTGCAAGGCTCATCGGAGTTTGAGCCTTACAAGGCACATCGGAGTTTGAGCCTTGTAAGGCTCATTGGAATTTGAGCCTCGTTTTAGAAAACCTGATTTACACAGCGTTAAAAATTATTGCCCTTTTGGTTTCATAATTAATTGAGTTGCCCTTTTGAAATTTTCGAAAAGAATTGTTGCCCTTTTGGTTCCGTACTCATATATATACTCCTACATGATTTAAAAAAAAATTAAAGTAAAAAATATAAATTTAAAACTAATTTTTTCACTTCCGTTAGATGAAGGGTATATGTGAGCTCTTTTTGTAACGGTAAGGGTATATATGAGTCAGTTTCATAACGAGGAGTATATCAGCTCTAAATGATAAAGTTAAGTAGTATATAAAACCCTTTTCCGTATTATTATTATTAGTAGTAGTAGTATGTACTGTAGAATTAACTTGAAATATTTATAAATAGTAAGTATCCAATTTCACTATTGGTCAAATAAATCCTAAAAAGTGGAAACACATTATGTAGACAAAAGAAGAGCATATATTAATATGTCTCACAATATAGAATAATAGCAATAGTAGCACTAAAAAGAAAAATAAATAAGAATAGGTTTCCTAGAAATTGCCATGAAGAATTAAAGATTATAGTAGCCAAGTGGGAATTAACTCTTGATGGAAAGGTCATTATCAATGTGCAGTATCCTTTCTTTTAGGAGGACTTCCAAACCTCAACAATATCCAAGTTTCAATGACTTTTTTTTGGTGTGACATTTCGAGGGGGTCTGTATTTAGACAATTTCAATTTCCATATCCTTTTCACATTTTGTTTCTATTTTAAATTGACAAATGTCATTTTGTCAAGAGTGAATGAACCCTACTATATTCTCTTCACTTGAGAGACGCATTCAAAATTTAAATTTGATGGTATTTTAAATTAAATTCATCTGTCTTTTAAAGTTCTGAATTTAATTATAACGTTTGGTGAAATTTAAATGAATTCTCACATGTAAATCTATATTTCCATATTGAATATATCGTTTCCAATATGTTGCATTCGTTAGGGGAAATAGAGACTGATTCAGAATTTGAAGTTTATGAATTTTTATAGCAATCTGAAATTAATTTATATTGATAATTGAGTTAACAATATATACACGATATGATCGAAAACCTATTGGTTTCGTGGTACCGTGTATCTAAAAACCTTGGATCCGCCCCAAGGCGAAGATTATCACAAAAAATACAAATTCGACAGAATTCAATAACATTAATTCAAACCCTATAGATTTGTTGAAAGAATTGCTGAATATGTACATATAATAAACTTCCTTGATCTATTTTTGGTATCAGCCTATGTCTCTCTCTATATATATATATGATAAAATATAAAATAATTGAAGCAAAAAAAATATACTCCATTCATGACTATTTCCATAAAATGTCATTTTCCATGGCTTGGCATGTTAGTGAACTAACATGAATTTGGCATATTTTTAGACTTAGCTAGAAAGAAAAATTAGAAGTTCACATGAATCCTATATATAAAGGATGCAAATGCTGACCAGGAATTAATTAAAGTAGTGTAATAAATCAAATTAAGATAAAACACGCAACTAGAACTTTGATGATTCACTTCATAGATAAAAATAACAGTGTCCAACTTTTTAATATCAAATAATTTATTGAACTAATTAGGAAAAAAAAAGGTATACTTGACTTCTTTTCCACAGTATGTGTATTTTCTAATTGTAATTATGTGACATGTGAGGTAAACTTTTTCTTTCGTTTCAATCTGTTTGTGAAGTAAATTCGAGCCAGGAGACTTTTGAATTTTGTAAAGATAGATTTTGGGCTTAACTCAAACTCAAAAGCTAATTTATGAGTTATGAGGGGATTGTCTAAGTCCATATATAAAGACCAAATTCTCATCCATTTTTCTATGTAGAAATTCTTAACACCCTCCGCACGTCCAGATCTTGTGCACTAGAGCGTGGACACTATAATATGGAGGTTCAATATCTGTGAACAAAGAATCGAGATGAGTTTGGCTCTGATACCATGTATAGATGGATCTTGAGTCTAACTCAACTCAAAAAACTAGTTTATGAAGGGAGAATTGTCCAAGTCCATATAAGGAGACCAAGTTTCTATCCCTTTTTCGATGTGAAATTCTTAAGCTTTTAGATAAGATGGTCACACACTTCATCATGGTATCAGAGTATGCAAAGGTCCTGAGATTGAATTTCATTGCCACACATATCAAAAAAAGATTTTTCACGTGTTTGACCCATAAAAAAAAACCGGGCCCACATGTGAAGGAGCGTGTTGAGAATATAATTAAATAATAAAAATTTATCCTCTTTAACAACTTAACCTTTTAGATGAGATGATCACACTTCATCATATTTTTTTCATAGTGAAAGTGAATCATCAACAACGAATGTTTGAAAGTTGTGGGTCATCTAGCACTCCTTATTAGTGGATCCGATCCAATAATATATATTTCCAATAGTTTATCCTAGAAAGTAAAAAATAAAATTTTAATCTTGTAATTTCAAATTTAAAATAAATATAAAACGTATCAAAGTATTCTTTAATTTGTGATTTTCTTAAGCATATCAAGCGGAATGTTGAAATTAAAATCAAATTAATAAAAATAATAATTTTAAGGGTAAAGACATAAAGACACAATTAAAGTTGTCCCGTATTTGCATAAAGACACCTTAACTTTCCAAGTGTCCTATCACCCCACAAAACTATTTAATATCGTTGTAAATGGGCCATTTTGACCCATTCCCTCGTCTATGTAGTGGCGTGTGTTGCTCACTCCCTGTGATAAAATTCAATCCGACCCGACCCGACCCGACCCTATTCTTTGAAGAAAAGTCGTCTTCTCCTTTTCTTTTCTTATTTCTCAACTTTCCATAAAATCTGAAGAAATAGAA
>JAJOOO010005411.1:0-23425 GCA_029582685.1 Solanum piurae | reverse complement strand
CAAGCGTCAATTAACAATAGGGGTTTGTCACAAGTAAGCAAAACAGTGAAAATAAAGAAATGTACTAATATGGAGATGGGATTCTTGGGATGTGATAGGAATATGGGATAGACTAAATCATTGGGTACATTCTTTTGGTAGTAAATTCATTGAATATTTGTGACTAGGCTAGACTATAATGGGGATAAATTCTATCTTGAGCAACTTACCCCGAATCAAATGGGTTCCTCTCGGACACCCACTTGCCGCATGAAGAACAACCTTCGCCTTAGCCCACTCACTCTCTCGAGCTGAGTGTGTGGGAATGAGACTAGGGTTCACTCTCTCGAGTTGAACCTCATGTCGACCCACTCCCACCGGCCATCAATTTAGTAGTCTTAATTTTATGACCTCTCTCTCGAGCTAGCCAAAAACACAAAGGTGAAATCGTATTTGCAACTACAATTTCATTAAGTTCAACCATAACTACTAAACGAAATCACATCAAAACAACAAGCAAGACCCAATAGACAATCTAACCCATTTTCACAAAATAACACCCCAAGAATTGGGGTTTTAGCTAGACATGCTAAAGTGATAGAAATTTATACCAAAATGAGTTTGCATTCAAATGGCTATGAAGATTTAAGTCTCAAAAAAGTCAAGAGTGAAGAATCCACAAGATCCAAGTCCAAAATCTTGGAGTTAAAACCCTTTGAACCTTCAAGTTCTTCAAAACCCTCTCCAAACTTTGAACTCAAAAATAGAAGCAAAGTCTAAAAAATTATTGTTCAAAGCTAACAATTCGATACTAAAATAATAATTCTCAACGAGTATTTATAATTTTCAAAAATCTGTGCTGCAGCGAATCATTCAGCGTCATTAGTCGAGATCGCCGATCAACTCGGCGATCTACCTTTTGATAGGTTTCATCGCCGTGTTGCTCTATCCTTCATCATCATCGTGTTTGGATCATTGGGTGACATAGTACTGTTTCATGGAACTTCTCGGTGACCCACTGACTGCTTTTTTTCTTCACCGATTTGACCCTTTCCTTCAGGGCTCAGCACACTGGAACAAAAGGCAATCTCTAGTCTCATCGGCGACTCGCCGACTAGACTCGGTGATCCTTAGGTCTTCATTTCGTCGTTCTTTCAACCACTTTTGTTCCCTTTTGTTAAGTAGTGTCGATGCTTTCCCTCAAACTCAAAATACCTGAAACTTAAGGGTTTTCATCAAATATTGAGACAAAATATGCATTTGAGGACACTAATTCTATCAAAATATAGCCCCAAATTATGAGTCCAATATGTGGACTCATCAACACCCCCAACTTAAACTTTTGCTTGTCCTCAAGCAAACTCAAGTTCAGCCATTCAAAAAGGAGGTCTCGAACAGTGCTACACAAGACTCAATCATAAATGCACACAACAAGACTCAAGTTACTTATGCAAACATAAAATGTGCACTCAAAGATTCAAGTTGTGACTCACCAATATCAAAGAATCTCATGCTCATAATACTTGCTTCAAATGCAAGTTCAAGCTCAACCAAAGTGTTCAAATACCCTCACACAAGGAATGATTCCAATTTCACACACAAAGGTTTAATCATTTAAAGTTCCGAAATTAGATGCAACGCTCACTCTCACAAGGAAGAACACAATGCATGCTTTCACCCATAAGTTTGCCCGTATTTTCCGATCAACATTTGTTTCAGCTCACTCAGGATCAAAAAGGTCTTTTCAAGGCTTGTAATGGGGCTGAGTGCAAAGGTATGGTCATTTAGACTCAGTGACTTTCATCCTCATGAAATGTGGTACTCACAACACTTCCTTTCCTCTTCTTTCATCATTCTCGTTAGTGTTCATAAGTCATCCTATTATTCACTTCCCATGGATTTTTGGAGACCCCATTCCTTTGTTACTTTATTCCACAACTTTCTTTTTCATTCATTTTATATATATATAGAGAGAGGGGTTCCATTTTTCTCAACACCATAGGTTAGAGGAGACTTTATTTTCACTTCGTGACTTTCCTTTTCTTTTCACCACACCCCAACTTAGGCTTTTGGCCTAAGTTGGCTATTCAACTAACCACAACTTCATGAGGATTATGGGTAATAGATAAAGAAAGGGTGTGATTTCATCAAGTTTCTTCCAAAGAAAGGTAAGGCTCAAGGGGTGTTCAAGAGAGGTTCACACACTCACAAGTTAGGTCACAAAAGAGGTATATGTCAAATTGGCTCACACTCTTCAAAGTTGCCTAAGATCATATCAAGAGATAGCCTTACTTAGTCGATCAAACCAATGGGACAAATTCTAGGATCTATCATGCATGGTTCAAAGTAATCTCATCACACTAGGCATTGACGCTACAGTCAAACCAGACTCCACACTTTCGCTAGTGTACAATGATCATCACAACAGACTCGATTTGATAATTGGCTAGTTATAACGAGATGCAAAGAGTTCACATATTGTCTATGCTACTTCATTTGGCCTCATTGTAGACGCACATTTATGTTCATTCGATTGAGAGCACTATTCAAGTCATCGGTATTGATCAGAATCGAGACATAAATTTTGAAAAAGAACAGCCACAATCAACACACCAGAGGTAGAAATTTTTTTGGATGGGTCAAAATCATTTTTGTAATTTAAAATAAAAGGAGCCATAAGCTCAAACATCCACAGAAACAGTATATCAAACACAATTTTTAAACAGAATAGCCCAAATATATAGACAAAAACACGAATAACAAATAGCACACAAAATGTGAGCCTCACCCCACTACAAACAAAAAGTGTTTGCCCTCAAATGTGAATAAATATCCAAAAGTAAATGTAAGTAAGATAGAGAGGGAGGTAAAGAAAAGTCCTGTCTACACAGTCTCTCTATCTATCGGGGCACAGTGCCCGGAGTAGCCTCAGACAGAATACCAGTGCCAGATCCACTAGGAGCTATTGTGGACGTCTCAGTCGACAATGTCTGGATCACCGTCTGCACAACCGTCGCTACAAGATCTGGCAAATCCCTGAATATGCTCTCATCTCGACTCTCTCTCACCTCCTTATTATGTACTGCTACTAGCTATTCATCGGTCTCTACATCCGACACTACCTGTGTTGTGCCACCTCTCTGCACATTTCCAATGGTAGCCGGAGGTATCCTCGAAGTCTCAGTAGCATCCCTGTCATTAGTAGCCTCTAACAGTAAAGTGATATCAGTAGACTTAAGATAGTCTTCGTCCTTCCTCAAACTCGCAACCTCGGCTTTCAAAGACGTCACCTCAGAGGTCTCCCCATGTCTGTTCTCACAAGCTGTGACTCTCACATTCAGAGCATCAACAAAAGTTTGGAGGGGGGTAACTGCTGCTAGTATGGCCCTCTTGATCATCCCCGGAATGGATTTCTCCAACCGAGTCACTCTCACATCCTTTGAATAGGCCAATTGTCCCAACTTCAGGATCATGGCCTGAGTAATCCTGGCTGGCAGGGAGGAAAAAGAAGAACCTGGAACCTATGAATAAGAGGAAGGAGCGGATGTACCTGAAGGCTTAGAGGTCAGAGTAGGTGAAGATGATGTTACTGGTAACGAGTCAACATCAACTTCAAGAGAAATATCTGCCAGAGCTGCTCTCCTTCTGTCAACCTCCTCTCATGTGAACTCGACCTCAATATGTTGGAAGTCAGTGGAGGAAGATGGGGTGACCTCAACATCCATCATAGTGTCTGGAGGTAATCCAGCATGCTGGCACAACTCTGTGATCAGGACTGGGAATGGCAAAGAAGTCAGCTTCTGCTTGGCCCTCATGGACCTCTTGTGAAATCAACAGCCCGAGATCGATGCGCCTCCTTGCATGATAGAACCAAGGCAAGCTACCTTAGGATGGCACAAAATGGACTCATTCTGTGATAGCATGATGGTGTTGCTGATGAAAGCAAACCAGAACCTGAAGGCGATGGTCATGTCCCTCTTCTCAATGGGAGCTCCTACCCCAATCCACCTCGGGGTGGTATCAGAAATCATCGAAGACAACCAACTCTTCAAATCATCTAGGATGGAACAATAGGCAATCCGTCATAAGGAAATACAGAGTGCAGCGGTCTACCTAATACATCATTAATATGCTCGCTGTGACACTCCACTTCCTTGCCTCTAACCATGACCGACTTCACCGGTCGAAACTCACTTGCCTTCTTCTTGTTCTTAGGCACCAACTCCCCATAAGCTGTGTAAAACTCCCTAACCTAGGAAGGAAGATAAGGGCCTCGGGACCATGTGAACTGCTTAAACTCATGGTAGTGGAGAGTGTCCTAAACATCTGGATATTTGCCTTCCATACCCTCCGTATATAGCAGCTTCTCTTCTATGATGGTCCGTACCCCATCACCTTTTAATTTGTTCAGCAGTCTAGGTGGAGGGGTAATAGGAAATGCAAGAGTCACTGGAGGTGCTTGCACTGGCACTAATTCAGTAGTAGGAGGGGTAGCAGTTGGGGTAGCTTCAGTGGGCGTAGGCTGAGATCTATTCTGGTGCCTATATCTTCAAGATATCAAAGTCTCCTCGTCTTCCGATTAAGAAAAACTAACATAGGTTTCAACAGCTACTCCTTTCCTAGCTATGTGCTTCTTTCTCTTGCCTTTTTCTCCCACTGGGAGATATGGCTTTCTTTTTTGTGGAGGATTTGATTCTTCTTCATTTATCGTAATGCCCTTTTCCTTTTTTTGGGGTGGCAGGGTAGATTAGTGTGTACCATAACTGCAAAAGATCGAGAGAAATTAGGAGAAAATCAAACACACGTACAAAAATAATTATTGCAGATAGACTCGCCGAACCTCTTTGGCAAGCTAGATCAAGCTCGTTGAAGGGTTTGGCTTAAAAACTTTGGCAAGTCAGCGATAGGAAGTCCCTTTCGGCAAACCACCGACTACTTTTGGCGAGCGTGGGCTTGGCCGCCGAAAGTTACAGTGCAATAAGGGCTCAGGAGAGCATGCAAAGGGCTATCAAGAGTACTTTGGGCGAGTCACCGAGTGCTTTTTGCGACCAAAGGCTTCTCGTCGAAAGTTACAGACTCAAACAACACATAAAGCATGATTTTTCAAGCGAGATAGGGTCATTAGGCGAACCGCCGAGTGGTTCGGTGAGCTCGACTCAGATCGCTGAACGACCCAACGTGCCCATTTTCAATCCACCTTCTTGAATTCAACCCCGCATCCCCCAAAATCAAAATCAAAACATGCACTAATGGAATTCAAACAAGACCCGTACTACCCATCACCCCGGGATACTCATATTTTTCCCAATGTTGCCAAAATTGGCCATTTGACAATATTTGCTCTTAAAAGTGGTGTCACTCGTTTTATCATTGAATAATTTTTGTCATTTAGCACATTCATGGGTTACTTAGACTTCACCCAATCAATCTAAAAAGAATGCAAGCATTACCCAATCAAGTTTCATTCATTCCAAGGCATAAAAAAACGGGCATTTTAATGATCAAGACAATACAAGAAAGATTTTAGAAATTAAAATAAGCAATTAAACATTCTACTCCTATCAGAGAGGCCCATCACACATCACTAAGATACAATCATTGCAAATGAGTACAAAAATAAACAAAATAAACTCAGGGTTTCGGAAACTAACCTCTTGTGCCAATCAAAATGTATTGATATGCTAGGTGCCAACGAAATCCAACTTCGAGAAAGAAATCAACAACTAAAATACTAAATGAAAAGCAGGAATATTGAAAATACTAACTTGGTGCGAGTTTGTGAAGTTTAAAAGTGAGGGAAAGTGGAGAATTTCAAATTCTATGTCTTTTGGCCATTATAAGCCGTCCAGTTCGCGCCCATGCGGCGACATTAGTCGCACTCGCCGACCTACTCAGCGATTCGCCGAGTGGTCACTTGCCCCGCCAATTTCTACAAGATCTTCCATTTCTTGGGGGTCAAAACGGTGGTTTGGATCATTGTCGCCGAACTGGTTGGCGACACACCGAATTGCTTCTCAAGCTCGCCGAGTTGTACAAACTCCAAGTTAAACTTGTGTTGAGCCAAACGGCGGGTCAAGTTAGGCACGCCGACCTCTTCGGCGGTACACTGACTGACCCTTTTTCTTGCCAATTTGTATTTTCCAAAAACTTTCCTCATTTAAACCTACGCAACAAGCACACCATTATCTATAAAATAAAAATAGAATAAGAACACGGGTTTTGGGTTGCCTCCCAAACAGCGCCTTAGTTAATGCCGTGGCACGACGCAAGTCACTCTTCAAACTCCATTATTGAAGTTTGTCCTAGTGGTACTAGGTAACCCCTATGGTTCATCTTGGTGGAGATGAGGTACTACATGCCTCAAGAGTGTCATGATTAGCTGGATAGACCTAGAGCGAGAGCCAATCATCTGTTTCAACACTTCAATATTCTCCTTCATATATTCCAACATTCGATCCTATTCGGTGATCTACTGGAGAATGATTTGTAGTGTGTCCTCAACATGACTGTTCCCACTGCCTCTAGGCTTTATCCGCTCATGAGGAGGTATGTATCTCCCTTGGCCTTTGCACTGAACTTACACCTCTGATATTTTGGTGGCCAAATTATTTAGCTGAGTCGCCAGTGCGGCTAATGTGAAGTCCCCCTCGACTTCTTGGTCCATCTCAGCTATTATCAATTTACTGCTTACACATCAACACAAAGAAAACAAAACTAAAAGTAAAGTGAGTAAACTATAACTAACAAAAATGAAATTTGCTTAAACAAAAACTTTTCACGTAACACCACTCCCCGGCAGCGGCGCCATTTTGATGTTTGTGTAATCAAGACACAACTTTCAATACAAGTGTCTACGATGGTGCAATAGTATAATAACCCAACCAAGGGTTGGGGTCGAGTCTCAAGGGAGTTGTGGTGAAAATTTCTAGAAAAATAAAACTAAGTTCTAATTAGTCATAGCTAAATATATTATCCAATATAAACAAATTAAATCAAACGGGGTGATGGAAGCATCAATTAACAATGGGGTTTTGTCACAAGTAAGCAAAAATAGCAAAAACAGTAAAAATAAAGAAAGGTACTAATATGGAGATGGGATTCTTAGGATGTGATAGGAATACGTGATAGACTAAATCGTTGGGTACATGCTTTTGGTAGTAAATTCATTGAATATTTGTGACTAGGCTAGACTATAGTGGGGATAAATTCTCTCTCGAGCAACCTACCCCGAATCAAATGGGTTGCTCTCGGACACCCACTTGCCGCATGAAGAACAACCTCCGCCTTAGCCCACTCACTCTCTCGAGCTGAGTGTGTGGGAATGAGACTAGGGTTCACTCGCTCGAGCTGAACCTCATGTCGACCCACTCCCACCGGCCATCAATTTAGTAGTCTTAGTTTTACGACCTCTCTCTCGAGCAAGCAAAAAACACAAGGTGAAATCGTATTTGCAACTATAATTTCATTAAGTTCCACCACAACTACTAAACGAATTCACATCAATAAATCACCAACAAGCAAGACCCAACAGATAATCTAATCCATATTCACAAAATCACATCCCCAAGAATTGGGGTTTTAGGTAGACATGCTAAAGAGATAGAAATTTATACCAAAATGAGTTTGCATTCAAATGGGTATGAAGATTTAAGTCTCAAAACAAGTCAAGAGTGAAGAATCCACAAGACCCAAGTCCAAAATCTTGGAGTTGAAACCCTTTGAACTTCAAGTTCTTCAAAACCCTCTCCAAACTTAGAACTCATAAATAGAAGCAAAGTTCAAAAAATTATTGTTCTAAGCTAACAATTCGATACTAAAATAATAATTCTCAATGAGTATTTATAGTTTTCAAAAATCTATGTTGCAGCGGATCATTCGGCGTCGTTAGTCAAGATCGTCGATCAACTCGGTGATCCATCCTTTGGTAGGTTTCATCGCAGTCTTGATCTATATTTTAGCATCGTTGTGTTTGGATCATTGGGCGACATAGTATTGCTTCGTTAAACTGCTCGGCGACACCCCAACTGCTCCTTTTCTCCGCCGATTTGATCCTTTCCTTCAGGCTCAACACAGTGGAACAAAAGGAAATATCCAGGCTCATCGGCGAATCACCGACTGGACTCAACGATCCTCAGGTCTTTATTTCTTTGTTCTTTCAGCCACTTTTGTTCCCTTTTGCTAAGTAGTGTCCATGTTTTCCCTCAAACTCCAAATACCTGAAACTTAAGGGTTTTCATCAGATATTGAGACAAAATATGCATTTGAGGATACTAATTCTAGCAAAATATAGCCCTAAATGATTTCAATTTGTGGACTCATCAGTTTGCCTTGATTTTGGCCTTGGTCATCCTTGGACATTGTGAACCTCAACTCAGGCTAAACACCTAAGTTGAGGGTGGCTACTTCAAAGTTTTGCCTTGGTATTGGGTCGGGTCCTCCCTAGGAAATTGTGCACCTTAACTCATGCAAAGAAACTAATTTGAGGGTGGCTATTACAAAGTAAAACAAGAAAGAAAGGGTATGAAAAGAGTCGTTTGTCAAAAAAAAATGAGAAACAATATTGTGGAGAATGGTGTGACTGAACAAAAAGAAACAAAAGAATGAAAATCTTAAATAAAAATATGAAGAAAAGATGAATCAAGCAAGAATGTCAAGTAAAAGTCACATCCGCACTTAAATGAATGATAAGGAGAAGAGAAGAAAGCAAGATGATGTAAGAAATTGTTGTAAAAAGATGTAAAATATCCAATGAAATGTCAAGAAGGGAAAAAAAGTCACTTAATATCCAAATATATCACACCTGACCCTGAACCTACGTTACAAGCTAAGAAAGTCCTATAGTGATTCTAAGTAAATGATTTGGAAAGTCAAAACATAGAAAATACAGATTTCTTTTCTGAGTCCCTAACAAAAAATTCAAATTTTGTTTGAAAAAAGGATTTATTTGCAGTAAGGGAAAACCTTACATTATTGAAGAGTTGGTATCTTTGTGATTGTTCTGTATGTATGTGAATGTGTCTATTGGTATGTCTATGCCATATATTGATCCACACGAATCAGGTTCTTGAGTTTCAAACAGAAGATTTGCACTGTGATGAAAAATAAATAAGGAGGGTGATTGTTTAGAAAATGTCTTATAATTGCCTAACTTTGTGAGTTACTTCTGCACAAGTGCCGTTTAGAGTCTGCCACGTCACTTGAGTACACATAACCATTTTAAGTTGAGGATGTGGGCATAACCCCATAGTATTCCCTATGAATTGAGGTTTGAGGAAAGAGTTCATCAGAAGGTTTTCTTTGTCACCCTGGTTGGTGTCGGAGCACTTCATATTAGCTAGGTCTTCGTAGTAAGTTTCTCTTGGTGGTGATTAATATGACTGTAGCAAGGTAGGACAATTTATTAGAGACTATCATAGGGCTTCAATGTAGTTGACTAGTGATGTTTGCATAATCAAGACACAACTTCCAATACAAGTGTCTACGATCGTACAATAGTCATATAGCCCAACCAAGGGTTGGGGTCGATTCCCAAGGGAGTAGTTAACAACTGAGAATCAAATAGAGAAGTAAGATTATGTTCTAATCAATCATAGCTATAAATATTAACGAATAAACACATATCAAATCCAAAATAAGTGACATGAATGTCAATTATCAATTGGGGGTTTGTAGCAATTACAACTAAAACAACAAAAATAAGAAGATACGAGTAAGGGAGACGGGATTCTTGGGATGTGATAGGAACATGGGATAAAATAAACAATCGGGTAAATGTTATTGATAGTAAATCACTGAACATATGTAACTTGGCTAGACTTTAGTGGGGGTAAATTATCTATCGAGCAACTTACCCCAAATCAACTCGATTTCTCTCGAACACCGAGTTGCCGCTTTTAAGCACAACCTTATCCCATTCACTCTCTCGAGCTGAATGTGTGGGAAAGAGCCTAAGATTCACTCTCTCGAGCTGAACCCATGACGACCCAATAACCACCAGCTATCAATTTAGTAGTTTTGGTTTTAAAACCTCTCTCTAGAGCAGGCCAAAAACACGAAGATGAAATCGTATTTGAAACTACAATCCCATTAAGTTAAAACACAACTACTATACGAAATCACATATAAACAACAAATAAACCAACAATAAGCAAAACCCAACAGTAAATTTAACCCATATTCACATAATCACACCCCAAGAATTGAGGTTTTAGCTAGACATGTAAAAGAGATAAAAATCGATACCAAAAAGTCACTACAAGAAAAATGACCTTTAGCGAGGGGACATTTGGTTGTTAAAAGTCCTAATCCAGTCGCTAAAAGTATTTAACGACAGGAATAAATACGGTCGTCGCCCGCCGTTAAAAGCTCCGACGTTAAAAGTTTAGCGATGGGTTTCTGTCCGGTCGCTAAATAAACTTTTAACATCGACATAAAATCCAGTCACTATATGTCCTTCAATAGCGACTGCATTTTCCTTACGCTAATTAAAAAATCCGGTTGTTAAAAATCATTAGCAACAACTCACATCCAACCAATACATGTATTTTTAACGACCAAAACACCTTTCGTTAATTGTATGTTGTGGAGATTATTCGTCGCTAATGGTTATTTCAAAATATATTCGATAAACCATTCATAAAACAGTCTAAAATACCACATCTAAATTTCTAATTTTATGAATATTGTACGACTAAACTAATAATATTAATAATAATTTCACACATCCAAAAATAAAATAAAAATTAAATTGATATAAAACTTCATCATTGATAAATATAAACTAAAGAAAGTTATATATCCCATATCCAAATTGTGTATATCAATACTTTAATCAACTCCTAATTTTAAAAAATGAAATTTGCAACATATATATACATAAGATAGTCTTTTAAAATCCTTGTGAACTTTAACTTGCTCCATACTCTCTTGAATGATAAATTCTTGAGCTGTAAAAAAAACAAGTGTATATTAGTTTGATAACAAGTAATTGTACTGAAAACAACTGCACAAACTAAAACAGAGTATCGCTCACTAATGAAAACAATTATTGTCCAACTGCTAATAGGAAATAATCAATATCCTAATGAAAACAATTATTGTCTAACTACTAATAGGAAATAATCAATATCCAAAGATTATGTGGACATTAAGGTGATGCACCAGTGCTCCCAACTACTGAACTGATATGGAATAGGATTACATTACCAAAGCATAGGTTTATACTACAACTAGTTGTTCATGGCAGACTGCTAACTAAGGCGAGACTAGTGAGAATGGGCATATCGTGTGATAATAATACTTGTGTTTTTTGTGGTGGGAACTGGCTAAAGGATGTAACACGTATCTTCTCTAAATGTCACTGGCTGAAGAGAGTATGTGATGCAATACAAACCAGGATTTAGTTCAGAGTACAAAACAAATGTGTGGATAGTGCATTATTGTAGATTAAAGTGAAAAACTGCAATAGATTCAAGAAGGAGGTTATGGAAGTCATGTACGGAGCTACTATTTACAATATCTGAATGGCCAGGAACAAGAAGAATTTTCAAGGACAAAATGTGAATACAAATCATGTTATGCAGCAAGCTCAAAATGTAATTAGGAAGAGGGTTATTTATGGTTACTGTTGTTGTACACTACTAGTACTACTGTATGGTGCTATGGAAGTATAAAATTTCAGAACACAAAAAAAGTCAATTAGCATTATCAAGGTTCATTACAGCCATACTACTACAACAATTGAACAGTACAAGAGACGTAATACACCAGCAGAAACTATCACATTTAGCATTAGTTTCTCTGCTCTTTATGAGCCTATCTTCTTCTCACAAAAAGTATGATAATAACAGTTGTTCATCCACATAAATCTACATTCTTGTACAAACAACGGAAGATAAATTATTTTTCTTAATTACATGCAGTGCTACAGATTAGGGCATGGAAAATGATCAAAATTATGATTATAAAACAGAACCAATATCAAGAAGAGAGTATTGGGGAAGTGAAAGTGATAGAAAGATGAAATATTCTAAAAAAAAAAAAGTGATAGAAAGATTATGGAAATAGCAGAGGCTTCTGTGTTAGGCTGATCTACTTTATAAAAAAGAAGTAGAGATGGAGTAGACTACTAATACACAGGCTAAGGCAATACTAGAGGCTTGTAGACACTATAGCTGGAGTAGACTACTACTAATACACTGGCGAAAGCTAAGGCAATCAAAGTCTTGTAGACACTTTAACAAACAAACTACAGTAATTTGACTCTATAGACAAAATCAGTGCTCCTAAAAAATATGATGGAAAGGATATGATACAAAACATGGAGCATAGAATGAGATTCCTCATATTCTAGTAGCTAGACAACCATTGATATACCATATTATGAGTAAAATGAATAAACTATAAGACATTCTAGCTAACCAGGCTTTAGATGAAATGTATAACACATGGGTTTCAAGAAATGATAAATGAAGGGAGAAAACTCATAAACATAGATAAATTTCAAAGAGCAGCATCCAATCAAAAAGAACACCATACAATTCATCTATATATACAAAACAACCATTAAACTTTACAACCTTATTTCAGCTGAAACACCAAGAGAGGGAAAGAATTCGAAAGAAAACAAAAGTAGAAATACACAATATAGTAAAGGCGGATGGGTATCAATGTAAATTTACTGATGCAACAACAATCTAAGGGGACACATCCTCTGAGGTTCAACAAGTAATAAACCCACCACATAAGGAGAAGAAAGAAGAGCCATTAGACGTCCACTGTTGAACTAAAAGAATTTCATATCACATTGCAATCATTTCATCATAGAGAAAAAAATCAATCTACTAACCTGTTAATTGGTTTATCTATTGATCAGTCGAAGATGGCGGTGATGTAGGTTCACCAAACACTACACTTGCAAGTTGTTCATATTTGCTCTCGAGCTCATCCATGCGTTGACATTTATTCTCCAACTCATCCATGCGTTGACATTTATTCTCCAACTTATCCATGCGTTGACATTTATTCTCCAACTCATCCATGCATTTTTTTAATAATTCATTTTCTTTTTCACTTGCGTTCAACTTATCTAGCAATGAAACTTTTGAAGAGTTACCACCTTTAAACTCCTTGGATGTTATCCACCTAAAAATGTTAAAGCATGACATATGTTTAGGGCCAACCGATCTGGTCAATTGAGATTAAACAAGCTTTGTGGATTTTCAAAGTAAAGCAGTAGAAATAGGACATCTGCAGCTTGTGTGTACCATATTTGGCATGAAAAAACAAAATGATCTTCTGGCACCAAATGAATGTTACTGAAATGTTCACTAGACAAATTATCCGGAGATGCACTTTAGGGTCATACAAAGAGCAAACTAGCACAAAGACTTGAGCAGTTAAGTTTCTATCCATAGAGTAGTGAATTTCTTTATTTTTGGTATCATAGGCTAGTCATTAGTAGAAAGTTTTGTGGTCTGGAAACTGGTAGTTCATATGTTGTAATGGCGTTTTACATTTTAGTTTTTTTTATACTAGTACATAACTTATACTTGGTTAATAAAATTATATATTATGACAAAGAGAAACTATGGTGGGAGAGTTTCATTAAGGGCACACTACCCTTGAAGTACTTGGGGGTTCCTCTGTCTTCCAAGAAACTAACAATAGCACATGTAAACCTCTTATAGATAAAATTACTGAAAAAATTGAAATGTTAGACAACTAGACTCGTCGGTATGAAAAGATACATGCTTGCGAGAATGATTTTATGTTATTTTGGAAAAAAAATGCAAAAGCTGAATCTTGCTTGGTTTGTGGGGAGTCTAGGTGGAAGTCAGTGGAAGGCCAAACAACTGATGGAGCTATTCAAGGAAAGAATGAGAACAAAGTTCCTCAAAAAGTGTTACGTTACTTTCCCTTGAAACCAAGATTGCAGAGGTTGTTTGTGTCATCAGAAATTGCTTCAGACATGACATGGCATCATGATCGGCACTTAAAAGACGGGGTTCTAAGACATCCAGCAGACTCTGAAGCATGGAAACATTTTGATACAACTAATCCTGGTTTTGCTAGAGATCCACGTAATGTTAGACTTGGATTAGCATCTGACGGGGTAAATCCTTTTGGTAACTTAAGTATTTCTCATAGCACTTGGCCAGTGATTATTACTGTATATAACTTACCCCCTTGGATGTGCATGAAGCAACCCTATTGCTACTTGTCTTTGTTGATACCTGGTCCTAAAGCCCCTGGAAATGATATCGACGTGTACTTAGAACCATTGATAAATGAGTTGCGAGAATTATGGTATTATGGAGTTGATACATTTGATGCTTCAAGAAAAGAGAACTTTTGTATGCGAGAAACACTCTTATGGACTATCAATGATTTTCCAGCTTATGCAAACTTGTCTGGATGGAGCACAAACGGAGCTTTGGCTTGTCCTTCATGCAACAAAGACACTCCATCTACTCGATTGAAGTATGGTCGTAAGTTTTCTTACATGGGTGCTCGGAGGTTTTTAGCATCTAATCAGAAGTAGCGGAGTAATAAACGTGATTTCAATGGAGAAGTTGAAAGAAGACCTGCTCCAAATATTCTATCGGGAGATGATGTTGTACGCCAACTGCTTGCTTTGGCAGACATGAAATTTGGTAAGACCCAGAAAAAAAGCAAGTACGAAAAAAGTAAAGGCATACATAACTGGAGAAAAAAAAGTATTTTTTTAGGCTTCCTTATTGGAAAAATAATTTAATACGCCATAATTTGGATGTGATGCATATTGAAAAAAATGTGTTTGATAATATTATTGGGACATTACTAGATATTGAAGAAAAAACAAAAGATAATTTGAATGCTCGTCGTGATTTGAAGGAAATGGGTATAAGAAGAGATTTACATCCAACTTATAGAGATGGAAGATGGTATTACCCAGCAACATGTTATTCTTTATCACGAGATGAGAAGTCTAAAGTATGCAAGTTCTTTAAAGTGGTTAAGGTTCCAAATGGTTGTTCTTCCAGTATATCACGGTGGGTGAAGTCAGAGGATCGTAAAATTAATGGATTAAAGAGTCATGATTCACATATTTTATTGGAACAACTACTTCCTCTTGCAATTCATGGAGTCGTGCCAAGAAATGTCTATGATTCTATCACCGAGTTAAGTATTTTTCTCAAAGAATTGTGTTCGAACACACTAAGGGTTGATGTGTTGGATCAACTTGCAGCTCAAATTCCAATAACACTGAGCAAATTAGAAAAGATATATCTACCAGCATTTTTTGACGTTATGGTTCATTTAGTCATTCATCTTCCAAGAGAGGCTAAGTTTGGCGGACCTATACAAAATAGGTGGATGTATCCTATTGAGCGGTATGTTTTAAATTTATAATTTTGATTTAATTTTATGTTGCTTGTTAATTTATCATGTTAAAAAGAAGTTTGAGTGATATGTTATATCATGCAAATTTTTACGCATATTGAAATGTTATGTTTGTAATAAAAATCATCCGGAAGGGTGTAAGTGTGATTGGTGGGATGTTGATAATGGTGGAAATGGAGTGAAAATAGATAAACATGATTATGTTAGTGTTAACACTAAGAGAAAATTAGCTACAAATGAACCATTTGTACTTGCATCTCAAGTAGAACAAATTTTTTTATGTTAAGGATAACCTTCATCCCAATTGGTCAATTGTTTTGAATGGTCATTCTAGTTACTTTACTGGAGGTGCTATTGATGAAGAGACCTTTCAACAAGATGCTTGTAATGATTTATCGCATAGATTTGAGGATGATGAAGACTTCATAAATTGGAAAAGAAATGATCTGGATGTTATTAGCATCGATGTTACTGTAGCTGATGATATCACTGAAGACAACGAATCAGAATTAGAAGCTGATGATGAAGATTTATTATTGTAAATATTTGGAAGTCTTATTTACTTTTACTTACTTTTGAGAATTGATCTTTATTTTAATAAGTTACTCCAACTATAAGTGAATTAGTATTATTATTTAGTTGATAATATTAGTTGAATTGAGTTGAATTATTATTATTTACAGGTATACGTTGATGAAGTTTTCAGTTACATGGAATTATTATTTTTATCAATATACTAAATAATTTTTACAAAACACTTTTTGGCCACTAGGCCATTAATATACTAAATATTAATAGTTTTTAAGGGGATTTTTTTTCTCAAACTATTGACATCCATTGTTTGATGAAAAATTGTTCCCTATCCTTTTTCTATTGGGATACTCTTTGTTCCTATATCATTTTGTCATGACAAAATATTATACTATTAAGTTAATTATTGCCACATTTTTTGGTACTCGAAACAAAACGTTAATTATGTTATAATTTTTTATTTTAAATTTATTTTTATGAGTAATATTTTACTATTGCTCCAACTAGTTTCAACACGATCATGAAAAAACTTAATCATTAACTATGAAATTTTATCAGAGTAAATAATTTATGACTATATCTTTTAGTATGCCACAATCTTTTGAACACGAAAAATATTTATTTAGCTACGAGTTTTTCTTCCAATAATTTATAGTGGCTAAAAAGTTATTATTAGTATGGAAAATTTATATTTATGGCGAAAAATCACAGTCTTATAAAATTTCATTGTGGCAAAAAATTTATGGCTAAATCTTATAGTTATTGCCACAATTTTTTTATAACTTAAAGCAAACTTATTTATTTAGCTACAAATGTTTCTTCAAATAATTTATTGTGGCTAAAAGTTATTATTACTATGAATTTACGGCAAATAATATTGAATTGCTACGATATTATATTATAGCGAAAATTCTATGGCTATTTCATTTAACTATAACTACAATAGTTTATAACTTGAAGTAAAAGTATTTATATAGCTACAATATTTTGTGTCAAATAACTTATTGTGGCTAAAGGGTTACTATTGCTACAATGACTTTTATCGCGTGACAATAACGTATAATTAGCTATAGAACTTTGTTGTAACAGTAAAATTATAGCTATTTAGGTCATTATTGCCACAATTTTTTGCAATTATAGCAAAAGTAAGGATTTAGCTTTATCAATTTAATTATCGTGGCTATGAAATTTGACGAATGTTTTGATAGCCACAAATTGTGAATATTTGTGGCTATTACTAAGTAATAGCTACGATTTTCAAATTCATAGCTTAGATTTCGTAGCTATAAATACATTTTCTTGTAGTGAGATTCCTATTTTCATATATGAAAAAGAAGTTGACTTCGATTGTAAAAGTTTTTATTTTTTCGCATTATTCTATAACTTATGTGTATGATTATGCTAAGGGCTTGTATGCGACCCCTTCGGGGTCAAGTACGCCATGTTACATCTAAGAGGTACCCCTGGGTCGTGACAAACTTGGTAATCAGAGCACAAGGTTTAGAATGATTCTAGGATGATGTCTCATGAACCACATCTAGTAAAGTCTTGTTCATGAGTGTGAAGCGCGCCACACTTATGAATAAGAGGCTATAAGATGCTTAGGAACTTTCCTTTCTTTCATTACTCTTTAGTCGTGCTTTGGAGTTTTAACTCTACGAAGTCCTTTTTCCTAACCATTTTCTTGTGCATATAGGATATAGCTACAAGAAGGGCGAACTTAAGAACGAGGGTAGAAGAGATTGTGAATGAGAGAGTTCCTCCCCAAGGTCCTCAAGAGCCTTAAGTTCCTCAAGCTCCTAATGATAAGGAGGCCATGAGCAATGTAGAGATAAGGACGGCTCTACAAGTATTGACTCAAGTTGTAACCATTCAAGCTCAAGCTATGACAACTCAAGCCCAAGCCATGACGGCCCAAGCTGCTAGGGGAGTTATTGCTCTGGCCAATCCAAATATGAATTTGGCCGCTTCTAGGGTAAGAGACTTTGCGAGGATGAATCTTCCGGAATTCCATGGTTCCAAAGTGGGGGAGGATCATTATGAGTTTATGGAAGAGGTTCTCAAGATACTTGATATTATGGGTGTAAGCTTGGTAGAGAAAGCGGAGTTGGCCGCTTATCAATTGAAAAGTGTGGCTCAAGTTTGGTACACACAATGGAAGGCCAATAGGTTGGTTGGAGCGGGTCCCACAAAATGGGAGGTGTTCAAAACCCCATTTCTTGCTAGGTATTTTCCCCGAGAATTGAAAGAGGCTAAAATTGAAGAATTTATCAATCTTCGACAAGGGGGCATGAGTGTGTAAGAATACTCACTAAAGTTCACCCAATTGTCTAAATATGCTCCTTCCCTAGTATCAACCCCGAGAGATTAAATGAGTAGATTCTTGATGGGTGTGTCCAACTCAATTGAGGAAGAATGTTGTGCGGCGATGCTTCATGATAGAATGAACATATCACGTCTTATGGTATATGCTCAACAAATTGAGGGGTTAAGGCTTAAGAAGAACACTAGGGAAATGAAAAGGGCAAGGACCAATGATGGAAATTCTTCCAAGGGTAAATTTGAGGGTCAAGCTAGACCAAGGTTCAACGGTAAGTTTTCCAATCAAAATCCCTCTAGTGCTCCAAGGGATAACAAAGATAGGGTTTCTAACCCTAAGCCCCAAGGAGGCAATAGTGGTGGATCTTCCATGGAGAGGCCTACTTGTGCTAAATGTGGCAAAAATCATGATGGTAAGCGTCTTGCTGGTACGGATGTGTGCTATGGTTGTGGTAAGAGTGGCCACCAATTGAAAGATTGTCCAACACGTACGGCCAAGGGTAGAGAAGATAAACAAACTCCTCCTAGTGGTTCAAATTTTGATGCTCCCAAGAAGAACCACTTTTATGCTATCCAAACTAGAGGTGATCAAGAGAGCTCTCCGGATGTTGTAGTGGGTATGTTGCAAGTCTTTTCTATTTATTTTTATGCATTATTAGATCCCGGTGCCACTTTATCATTTGTTACACCTTTTGTGGCCATGAAATTTGAAATGCTCCCCGATGTGTTAGAAAACCTTTTTTGGTGTCTACCCTGGTTGGTGACTCGGTAGTGGCAAAAAGAGTCTATAGGAGTTGTCCTATTTCTTTGTCTCATAAAGTCACTTTATTTGATTTGGTAGAATTAGACATGCTTGATTTTGATGTAATTCTAGGCATGGATTGGTTGCATGCTTGTTATGCTTCAATAGATTGTAGGACCCGAGTGGTCAAATTTCAATTTCTGAAAGAGCCAATTTTAGAGTGGAAAGGGGGGAATTCTATTCCTAGAGGTCAATTTGTTTCATGTCTAAAAGCTAGGAAAGTGATTTCCAAGGGGTGCATGTATCATATTGTTAGGGTTTTGGATGTTGAGTCCAAGGTCCCTTCTTTAGAGTCGGACCCAGTAGTGAGTGAATTTCCCGAAGTCTTTCTTGATGACTTGCCCAGCATTCCTCCCGAATGGGAAATAGACTTTGGCATTGATCTTTTGCCGGATACACAACCCATATCTATCCCTCCATATAGAATGGCTCCGATCGAATTGAAAGAGTTGAAGGAGCAACTCAAGGACTTGTTAGACAAGGGTTTTATTCAACCAAGCATTTCTCCATGGGGTGCTCTGGTATTGTTCGTAAAGAAGAAAGATGGGTCCCTTAGAATGTGTATTGATTATCGATAATTGAACAAGGTGACCATTAAGAACAAGTATCCACTTCCTAGAATTGATGACTTATTTGACCAACTCCAAGGGACTAATTATTTCTCCAAAATAGACCTCCATTCGGGATATCACCAACTAAGGGTGAGAAGGGTTGACATTCCCAAGATGTCTTCCCGAACTAGGTATGGGCACCATGAGTTCCTTGTGATGTCATTCGGCCTAACTAATTTCCCGACGGCTTTTATGGACCTTATGAATAGGGTTTTCTGGAATTATCTCGACATGTTCGTCATTGTGTTTATTCACGACATCATGATCTATTCTAGAAGTGAGAGTGACCATATAAACCATTTGACATTGGTGTTGCAAGTCCTCAAGGATCATCAATTATATGCTAAGTTTAGTAAATGCGAGTTTTGGCTAAGATCCGTGGCATTTCTAGGTCACATTTTATCGGGTAAGGGTATAGAGGTAGATCCGAAGAAGATGGACTCGGTCAAGATATGTTTTAGGCCTCTATCACCAACCGATATTAGAAGCTTTTTGGGTTTAGCCGGCTAGTATAAAAGGTTTGTTGAGGGGTTTTACTCTATTGCATCTCCTTTAAAGGCTCTAACTCAAAAGAAGACTAAATTTGTGTGGTCGGAAGATTGTAAGAAAAGCTTCCAAGAATTGAAAGATAGGCTTACTTCCACTCTGGTGTTGACTTGACCGGAGGGTACCGATGGTTTTGTGGTATATTGTGACGCTTCTCAAGTGAGTTTGGGATGTGTCCTTATGCAACATGGTAAACTGATTGCCTATGCTTCAAGGCAACTCAAGATACATGAGAAGAACTATTTGACTCATAATCTCAAACTAGTGGCGGAGGTATTTTCTTTGAAAATATGGAGACACTACTTGTATGGGGTCCATGTAGATGTATTCACTGACCACAAGATTCTTCAATATGTTTTTAGCCAAAAAGATTTGAACCTCCATCAAAGAAGATAGTTAGAGTTGTTAAAAAACTATGACATGAGTGTCATTTATCACCCCGGCAAAGCTAATGTGGTAGATGATGCTCTTAGTAGATTGTCAATGGGTAGTATGGCTCATATAGAAGATGAGAAGAAGGAATAGGTTCGTGATGTGCACATAGGTTGGCCCGGTTAGGTGTCCAACTAGTGGATTCAACCAAGGGTGGTGTCATGGTCCATCATAGTTCTGAATCATCCCTTGTAGTTGATGTGAAGTCTAAACAACTCATTGATCCTATTTTGATGGAGTTGAAAGAATCGGTTCTCAACAAGTCCGTGGAGGCTTTCTCCCAAGGGGGAGATGGGGTGCTTAGGTACCAAGGTAGATTATGTGTTCAGGATGTTGAAGGCTTAAGATAGCAAATTTTAGAAGAGGCTCATGGTTCATTCATCCGGGAGCCACCAAGATGTACCGTGATCTATGAGAAGTCTATTAGTCGAATGGCATGAAGAAGGATATATCGGGTTTTGTGGCCAAATGTCCGAATTACCAACAAGTAAAGGCCGAACACCTAAAGCCGGGAGGTTTGTCCCAAAATATAGATATTCCCACTTGGAAGTGGGAGGATGTGAATATGGATTTTGTGCTTGGTTTGCCTCGTACTCGAAGGCAACATAATTCTATTTGGGTCATTGTTGATAGGATGACAAAATCAACCCACTTCATTCCCATCAAGACTTCATTTTTGGCGGAAGACTATGCCAAGTTGTACATCAATGAGATAGTGAAGTTGCATGGGTTCCCTTATCTATCATTTAGGATCGGGGTACTCAATTTACTTCACACTTTTGGAAGGCATTCCAAAAAAGGCTTGGTACTAAGGTCAAGCTTAGCACGACCTTTCATACTCAAACGGATGGTCAAGCGGAATGCACCAATCAAACCTTAGAGGATATGTTGAGGGCATGTGTTATTGACTTCAAAGGTCAATGGGATGATCATCTCTCATTGATAGAGTTTGCCTACAATAATAGTTACCACTCAAGTATTGCCATGGCTCCTTTTAAAGCATTGTATGGTAGGAGATGTAGATCTCCGGTTGGTTGGTTTGAAGTAGGTGTATGCTCTAATTGTAACACCTCGGAACCTATTAGCCTAATCAAGGGTCCAAGGGAGAGGTTGCAAACCTAGGAGTTAGCCTTGGTACCCTCCAAGAAGGTCACACGAGTCGTGAAGGGCACCACGAGTCGTGGTAGTGCCCGTAGACCTTAGGTAGTAGCTAACAATACTGCCTCACCTCCCACAACCACCATGACACCTCGTGGTGGGGACCACGGGCCATGGTGAGGGGCCTGGAGGCAAGGCAGTGAGTCCCTAGAATCTGCCCAAAAGGAGACCCTCCCCACGAGCCACTAGACGGCTCGTGAAGTCCACCACGGGCCGTGGGGAAGAGTCGTGGTGATGAGTTAGATTTTTAAGGGTTAAGGGGTGGCAATCTAGGCTACTAGTCAAGGGCAAAGGGCATCTCAATGGTCCGTGAAGCCCCACACGGACCGTGAAGTCGTCCTTGAAGGTTTTCATTAGACTTAGAGAATGGGGTCAACTTACAATGCTCATATATCATAGCTCTAAAGGAATTAGGTGGGACATTACCTATCCAGTTAAAGGTCTCTGAGTCCTCTTTCCAACGCCGCCAAGTTTGCTCAATTCTAATCTCGGGGTAGAAAGTTATTCCCAAAATAGTAAATCACTGTCAGGCTGAAAATTCTTCACGATCCGTTTGACGGGCCATGGTGATGATGACGATCCGTGAAGTCGTCCATCATGTCATTTCGGCACTTTCCAGCAAGGGAACTTCTTGGGTCTTCTCCCAATCGTTTTAACTCAAATATATGTCATTTTCCCCAAGCCTAGGACCCCTATATAAGTCATTGTAGTCCCAAAACTCACCCAATTAAGTCATTTATTACAAGACCCAAATCAAAACCCCAAAAGACCCTCCTCTCAAATATTTCTCTCTCTAGAAAACCCAAGACTTGAAGAAGAAGATAGAGCTTGAAGCTTGGACCAAGAACAACCTCCATTGTTGAAAGCTTTTGTTAGGGCTTTGATTAAAGGTATGTTTAGATTTTCATCTATGGGTTCTTCCACCCATAGAGTCCCCAAGAATTTCCCCAAATTTGTGAAGAAGAACCCCAATCTAAGCTAGGGTTTCTTTCAATGTGTGGGTTTACTTGGGTATGACTCCAATTGGTTGGATAATACTTATTTACGATTAATTTAGTTTTAATTCATGATATTATGATGAATTTATGTGATTTCCATGATTACTCTAGTCTAATTGATGAAGATGAATTATGTGGATCTTTGCCATAAAAGGTGAAATTGAAGGTTCACGGTAATCTTCTAGAATTGAGTCTATGAATAGCAATTGTTCAAGAATATATGTATATGCACATGAATTGATACTAGATCTATGAATGTATGGTTGATCATGAATTGTATTGATTGAATTGGGACTTTATGATGAATTATGCCTAAAATTGCCTATGACTAAGGCTTGTGACTATTATGCCTTGTGATCTAGACTAACATGAAGATGGTAGTGAAAAGCTTGAGAATAAGTTTAAAGTTAAATATGATGATCACTAAGGCTAGAGAGTAAATAAATTATGATGACTAGAGTCTAATAGGTAGGATTGTTGTGAAAGGCCTATACTCACCTAAACTACCTTATACATGATTGAGTATGTTAAGTGATAGAATCACTTGAACATGGATTGGTTGCCAAGGACATTCTTCCATGAGACATGAGTGTTAAGCAAGGCTTAACAAGTTAACCTTGGGGTGTATGCTTGGCTCCAAGTGGATATTGACAATGAGATGGAGT